>JAKSZP010003311.1:0-42577 GCA_022478985.1 Massospora cicadina
GACACCTTGGAATCTGGCTAGAATCAGGGGGATATGCTAATGAGACATTGGAAAGTAACCTGTTACAACAGGTATCTAAACGCTCGCCTCCCTCAAGGGAAGGACCTCAGGACTAACAGGACGAGTTACAGTTGCTAAAACTCTTATCCTCCCAATACTGTGGTACCAGGCCCACGCGATAGCCTTCTCACCTACCTTTATAACCTCAATCCGCGCGCTTATCCAGGGCTGGCTGTGGCCTAGCTCTCACCCTCCTATACGGATGGAAACACTGTTTGGACCACGCTCAAAAGGAGGCATGGGACTAATAGATTTTGAGAGCCACTCCAATCACATCCTAGGTATCTGGATAAAGGAAATCCTTGCTCCAGACCTCATGCTACAACATTGGTCCAGAGCAGCAAGGATTAACTTTGCACAGGCGCTCAAATTAACCAACCCAAATAGTCCACCCAGACTACTTTCATACCTTGCCAAGCACCCTACTGCAACGGGTCCACATGTAACCTCCCCTCATTTCAAACATATCCTCTGAACTATCCTCCATATGGGATGGACCATAGAGAACATGGATACTATACAGGGAAGGGGGCGACCCAGCCCCCAATATAAATTAAGAAACCCAGAAAACCACCCCCAGAGGGATATGCTCGCAACAACCACAAACATAGCTAGGATAAAATCCCTAGATATGTTGGACATTCCCTATGATTTAACCACACAGAAAGCAATGTGGAAAATGACACACCACCCACTCCTACAGCCAAGTATAAGAGCAAACGCCTGGCGCTGTCTGAGAAGGACCTATAGGATGGTGGACCGCTCCAACTCCCTCCACAAAACATGTGCAGTATGTGGAGGGGAGGGATCCCAACATCACCGCCTAGAAACATGCCCCCCAACCAAAGCTATATGGCAGGAAGTCGCACGCCTGCTCAAGATTTAAAACGAACAGGAATTCTCAATATCCAAGAGCATCTTCGCACTCCAGATCGAGTCACCAATCCCATCTACCCTCCGCTCCCTAATAGTACCCATTGCAATGTGGACTATACACACAATTGCATTAGATGCGTTCAAGGGCACAGTCCTAACCATTCATGGGATTATCAACAGATTCCATGTCCACTTACTGGAGCACTTACAAGCCTGGCTCTATGGATATATGATACCAAGACAAAAAGCGCTCATAGAATCATGGTTCCCACTCTGGATCCTTCATACAGATCCTTTCTTTCACACCTGTTCCATAGCAGGGGAAACCCCCTTGGAGTAGTGCATCAATCCCCCATACCTAGCAGCCCCGCTGGCAACAGGGGTTACTTGAGTACCCATGGGGTGCCCAATTTTTTATATCTTTTAGTTATTCTCTTAGTTTCACGTATATTAAGTAATGTCCGTCCCCTGGTTGGCTTAACTCGGTTAAATAAAATATTGTTAAAATGCCATAAACAATGCAAGGACGCAGAGTACCATAAGCCTTTTGAGCGAAAATGTTGGGAGAAACAATGGGAGAGGACTATCAAATTACCAACCCATTTACATATCATCCAGACACACCTCCAGGGCCTTGCCCTCATGCTAAATATAGGGGTACAGTGAGCAATTGTTATTAATTATATTTAACATCAGAAGGAATGAAAGATCATATTCAGGGTGAGCTGGAAGATTATTGGTTTTATCCATGTTAGAGAAGTCCTTATACTGAAACATCCCTGAAGGGTCATTGGGTGGTAAGTTGAAGAGGAGAGAGTTGCATAATAGTTTTCACCATTATGGTAGGATATAAGTTATTAATGGGCGGGAACTCTACACATGAGTAGGGGTTCTCAAAGGACAAGAAGTTGGTCTCCAAGTTAATACCTACCCGTTGCTGGCGCCACAATCCTACAAAAGGATGATGGGAAACAACAAATTGGTACATAAGTAAACTGGTTACAGAAAACAAACTTATCCATGGTGAAGGGGACAGAACGTCCAACCCTGTAACAAGCCATAGAGGATGAAGAAGCACTCAATATTAAAGATCCTAAAAAATATTGAGGTCCAAATCCCAAGCCAACTTCAAGCTCATAATTTTCAGCTGTTCTTGTATCCAAGAGAGCTACAACAGATACCATATGAGATTCCATTTAATTTTAAGTGGCAAAACAAAGTAGGCATAGTATTATTTACTGGCAATTTAATGGGACAGAACTGGGGGAGAGAGTAACTGCCAGAAAATCAACTAACTAGCCTCAAAAGGTGGAACCGTTGCACCTGCTATATGGTATACCTCCGCCTTTGCTTGTTGCGCTGCAGACAGCACAGGAATCAACGAAAAACAGGTGGTTCTTAAAGACAACTGACTCACCAGAAGGGCTTGGCCAACCAGAACATTACTGAAACCTGGGTAGAGAATGGACCAGGAGCTGAGGCAAACAACACACCCATGCTTGTGACCCAGGTAATCTGGTCATGCTGTGGGGATACAAAAGAGTTGATTAATTTTAAACATGAGAGGGAAAATAGGGAAAACTTAACTGGGCTAAAAGTTAATCTTTAAGTGCGACATATAATTGAATTCAAGGAATGAGGTAATCACCCACAAACTGTCCAGCTAATCCAAGGTAAACACGTTATTCACAAGTTAAAACCAATGCATCACAAATTTACAAAGGTGGGTGGAGAAGGAAAAGAATTGGGTCTATCCATTATGTCATGGAGCTTGTTATTAAGGATAAGACTTTGCAACCGCTAAGAATGAGTTAACAAACATAGAAACATCTAGGACTTTTCTTTCTCGTTGCAAACACTTTTGCAACCCATTCAATTCAAGACTAAATCTAGTTTGATAATCTCATAGAGGGGATTAGTCTGCGCCCATGTCTGGGAGCAGTTGGGCAAGCAAGGCAAGAGGAGCAGGCGGAAGGCCCGCGGCCTCTAACATTTGAAAATGCCACGGAGAATCCAGTGGAATAGAAAAAAATCTAAAAAAACTGGTGGTCACAATTTCCCCGGAGATACTCGTGTGGAAAGCACGATGCAACCAGTACATCAACACGCCACATTCCCAGCCACTTTCATCGGTGGAATTTGGAGTCCGTGTGTATCTGGACATCCAAAAAATGGCCCTATGGGAAAAATTTTGTGAAGATGTACACAAAATTTTCCCGACCGCGGTGTATGTTGCACATCACTCCATGTCGCGCGGTTGGCTGGACCTAGGTTTCAAAAGCAAAATAGCAGCAGATGAGGATGCAGCAGTGCGCATAGTGGTCGACCTCCCCGAAGGGCAATGGGTCGTCAAAACTAAACACACCAGATGGACAAAATCAAACCAAATTTTCCTCACATTTGACTTTTTGCCTACTACAGTAAAATGTGACATTTTGGAGCAACACCTGAAAGATGGTCTCACCATATACAGTGAAATACAATCTTTCAAAATGCAACATTTCACACTGATGCCACACCTGTGCACCGGCAAAGCCATCGCAGTTCTGACCCCAACTGAGGAGATCTCAAAGGACCTAACCCAGATCCCGCACTCCACCTTTGTTGACATTGCAGGGCACACCACCCACCCATTACGGGTAACCGTGGACAGCGCGCCCCCCATTTGCACCCACTGTGATGTGTTCAGCCATAAGGCGCATGCATGCCCCATCAAAGAGGGCGTCACATTCCAAGAGCACCCCTCGGCGGCCATGGCCAGCGGAGAGGCGCACTACAAACCAACCGCAAGCACCAAGGAGGCTTTCCCATGGGGAGCACAAGGCTGCTACCTATTGGTAAGGCCCATCTTCCCGCAGGAGCAGAAGAAGGCCAAGAAGGCCCATAGGACCACGGCCAAGGAAGCGGACAAGGCCACTACCACCATCCCACACTCACAACGCCAGGAGGACATGGAGACCTTTGTGGTGGAAGCAACTCAGGAATCCATCACCCAATCAGATTGGGAGGCCCATGCTGAACGGGCTACTCAATCCGAGGATCCAATGGGAGATTTGATCTCACCCAATCGCTGCACCCAAGCCTCAGTCAAAACCAACTTGGGACCTATCCCAACTGAAAAATTTTTTTTTGCCCCACTTGACGGTGCACCAAACTTATCCACACCGCAAAAAATTCATCCGACGTCAGGAAAACAAAAAGTGAAGGCCAAAGCCAACGCAACTCTTTCTGCAAAAATTAACAAAAACCCCAATAGCGTTGCTGCTAATACCCGCGCTGCTGTGAAAGCCCGTGGGGACCTGGAAGAGGCTGGTGGGCCCAGGGGCCACCCCTCGCACCTAAGGTGTGAAAGGGGAAACCTTCACTCTAGGGATGCTGAATATTGCTGGACTCAAGGCCTCCCTGTCCCGGGCTAGGAAACTGAGTTTTTTACAAAATAATTTACCCGTGGATATCCTGGCCATCCAGGAGTCCCACTGTCCACGAGGTTCTGAGGAAGCTTGGAAAACAATGCTCCTACCATCCCTATCCTTTTGGTTGAAGCACTGTGGGGTGCTAATTTGGAAAAACAATTTTTTCAAATTTACATCTTCAGAAACATTCCTAAATGGCTGAGTGCTCGTTGTCACCTTCTCATGGGCCAATGTTACACACACAATCGTCAACATTTATGCCCCAAATGGTGCACATGAGCGTCAGGAATTTTTCTCGTGGGTCAAATCCCTCCCGCTACCCCTCGATTCTTTCCTAATTGGCGACATGAACTGTTGGCTAACCTCACCAATGGACTGGTGGCTGCCCTCACCCCACGCCCCACAGGGTCACGTAGAACTACGCGTTCTAAAAGCCACCCTTGGGTTAATGGATGCGCTGCCACGACATGCCCCACTGCTCGAAAACATGATGCATCCCCATATCCACAACAGCCAATTAAGGTCCATGACCTGCATCAACCTTATTCTAGCGCCGGCGAAATTCCAACCCCACATCTCCCACCTTAAAACAACGAAAATGGAATTCTCTGACCACTGACTGGTCTCAATAACATACCACTTAACCGTCACAGTTGCAAAGGCCCCACATTGGTGCAAAATCCGCCCCCCCCCCGAGCTCACGTCACCAGGATTTTCCACGTGGGTAAAGAGGCAACTTTGGAAAAATTGTTTGTTGCACCGTTTTGCGCGGACCCCATTTCCACATGGGCAACTTTCAAAGAAGACACCATCCACCACTATCGCCATCTCTTATCCAGATGCTCCTGAGCCACATTGGCGGTTATATTGTGCGCACTGGCAGAATTGGCCCACTTGGAGTCCAACATTCCAGCCTCAGGATATAGCCCTGCATGGGGCCAGAATTGGGCGGAGGCAGCCGCCCACCTCAACGCACTTGAAAGGCAACACAAACATCGGGTTTGTGTCTAATACAGGGCCACATGCATCGCTAAAGGCGACAAGTGCACCGCATACTTCTTCAAAAAAATTTTGCACCACGCCAGAGTGTGGCCTGCACACAGGTGCGAAGATTGGATAACTCTATTGTGGACACACCGGCCAAAGTGGCAATCAAAACGCAAAGATATTACTCCAAGTTATACCGAGCTGAACCAATTCAACTGCCCGAAATGGCAGAATTTCTCAACCGAGCTCATATCTGCACCATTTTCTGATACCTGGAAATAATGAATTTAATTACTCCAAACGAATTATGGACTACCATTTGCGGTGCGCCAAACTGAAAATGCCCAGGCCCAGATGGCATTCCATATGAGTTCTACAAAAAATATTTTAAATATATATCCCCATTGCTGCTAGCCTCACTCAACCAAAGCCTGGTGGAAATGCGCCTCCTACCAGGAGGACATGAGGCCTTTACGGTCACATTCTTCAAGAAAAGGGGATAGGTTAGACTTAGCCAACTGGCGCCCCATTTCTCTAACAAACACAGACACCAAAATTTTAACAAAAATCATGGCTAACCATTTAGGGACTGTAGCATCAGCTACCATCTCCCCAGAACAATTTGGTTTCATCCCTCAGAAGGTCAATTTGGGATAACGTGCACTCTGTGGCTAATGTGTGTCAGTCCACAGCCTCAGGGGCACTTGTATTCTTGGACCAACAAAAGGCCTATGATAGAGTAAACTGGGAATACCTTAAGGCCTGCCTCCAACAATTCCGCCTACCTCCCCACTTCATTAACTGGGTGATGCTGCTCACGGAATCTGCAACAATGGCAGTGCGTGGCCCAGGTTTCCTTACGGAAGTAGTCCATCCTCAAAGGGGCCTGCGACAAGGAGACCCCCTCAGCCCACTCTTATACAACTTCAGCCTTGACCCACTACTGCGAAATGTGAATGCCCAACTCACTGGGGTCCATGTGCCAGGCCAAACCCCAGTCAAGATGATGGCATTTGCAGATGATTGCGTGGTGGGGGTGTCTAATAACAAAGATGCACGCGCGCTTGAAGCCCTCATCCAGGAATATTCCTGGGTAAGCAACGCGGCACTGAACGCCTCCAAAACTGAAATCATCCTCCTTGGTCGGTTTCAAAACTGCTGGGCCCCAGCAAGTAGTTCCCAACCCGGCCCATCTGCTCACCCACATCCACGCCTTACTAACTCAACACACACCGCTCCACTGGTGCTCCCCTTTGTGCCACGACTTACCATAGGACTGGTACGCCATCTGGGCGTGTGGATGGAGGCAGGTGGATACGCGTCAGCAGTAATGGAGTGCCATATACTGGACAACGTGACGAAGCGAATCGCCTCTCTCAGAGCCCACCCTACTACCCTCACTGGCAGGGTTGTTCTTGCCAACTCTATGCTCCTATCCAAAGTCTGATTCGGAGCCCACGCCATCCCCTTCTCCCCAAGCTTCTTCAAATCCCTGTATGCTTTGCTACAAGGTTGGCTTTGGTCAGGCCGCCCTCCACCAGTACGGCTAGAGGTCATGTTTGGCCCTCATCATCATGGTGGCATGGGCCTACTTGACTTCAAAGCCCATGCCGCCAAGATCCTGGGCACCTGGATCGCGGCCGTCACTGCTCCTACACTCCCATCCCAACATTGGTCCTGCGCGGCCCGCTCCAACTTCTCCCGAGCCTTGGGCCTCAACAATCCATCAAACCCCCACTCCCTGATGAAATACCTCGCATCACACACATTGGCCACAGGTCCTCACGGGACCAAAACCCACTACAAACGAATCCTACTCTCCATGTGAAGCGCAGAGTGGAGAATTTGTATTAGTGGACATACAACCCGAAGAGGCCGCCCCTCTCCTCAGTTCACACAAGAGGTACAGGGGCTACCCATCCATGATGGCGTGATCCCCATTCGACCCCAAGTCATATCCAGGGTGGACTACCTGGACATGATGGACATCCCTTATTCCACTGAGACCCAAAAGACTATCTGGAAATACGCACACCATCCTCTGTTGCAGCCTCAAGTCCGCTCCCATGTGTGGCGCTGCCTGAGGCGGGTGTATCGTACAGCTGAGCGCTCTAATGCTTTACACTCATCCTGTGTTGTGTGTGGCCAGTATGGAACGCTGTTCCACCGCCTGGAGAAGTGCCCCACCTCTAAAGTAATATGGCGCGAAGTCCAACGTCTGCTAGGCCAGGATCAAACACATCCCTTCAGTCTGTCAAGAGATATGTTTGCTTCATCAATGGCCTCCCCCTCCCACCCTCCCTCCGTGCTCTGGTGGTTGCAATCGCCATGTGGACTATCCACACGATTGTCTTGGATGCCATCGCTGGATCCATCCCCACCCTCCCTGAAGCTGTCCAAAGATTCTGGTCTCATTTGGTGGATCACTTTCAAGCGTGGATGTTTGGATATCTCCTACCGCGTCGCCAACAGCTGGTCTCCTCCTGGTTCTCAGTCTGGTTTATCAAATCAGACCCCTTATTCCACACGTGCTCAATAGTGGCTACGTCCCCTACACACGTTCCCTCCCCTTCCCATAAGTGGCGTTCCCGCTGGCAACAAGAGATAGCATCGCTTCTCTGGGGTGCCTCCCCTGGTACTAAGTTTTGTCTCATCTGAGTCATATTCGGAAGTGTCTGTCCCATGGTTGGCCTTCCCCGCAATAAATTTAAACATAGCAACATCTAAATTATCAATGGTACAGCCATTAACACTACTTGAAGCAGGATGAAAAAATAGTATTAACACTAGAGAGAAAACCTAAAATTAGAATCTAGCTGCTAATTAACTCTTTAAACTTCTTAATTTTACAAACAAATTGATATAGAATGTGAGATTTAATTTTATCAAGAAAGCAAGGGAAAGTAAAAAGGGAAAAGTGCGCAGTATTACATATTGAAGAAAGTTGCTTTATAAGCTCAACATATGGAAAAGGAAAAACCTGCATTTACACCTGAGGAAATTTTTTAAAAGAAAAGGTGAATCAACACACTGAATACCTGCATATGTTGACTTAAATTTGACCTGACTGACTGGATCAGTATTGTCTTTTGTTTTACAAAACAATACCGCCTTGTAAGCTGAAAATGATTACGCAATGACTGATAGGGTACGCTCAATGTCATGGCAAGTTAGGGTTGTCTCATTTCAAATTTAATGGGGTTGGCTCATTTGAACCTGCTGGGGCAAGCTCGCCTTTGCTGATGGTAAGGGAGGAAGTCAGAGAGGGTGATTTTTCACAAAAATGATTTAAATGATATGATTTTGTACAAAGTTAACTAATTATTACTAATAAGACCTAAACCAGGAGAGAATGTTTTCTGGAAAGCTGGAGAGCTGCAACCCTGCTTTTGGAAATGGCTTTTGGCTACTAACACCTTTGACACATTCATTTGTTTTTTGAGTTTTGAAAGCTCCAAAGGACTTCTAAAGCAGGCAACTTTTCAGGATGAAGGCCTGGGGTACTTCCCTCCACCACATTAGGGCTGCGGAATCTAAGCACCAGCAAATGAGACTACAACCACAATTTGGGTTAGCTCACACTACCCTGAAACTGACTTATGCCCACTCTGTTTGATTACTTGGCAGACCATCTTACCAGCCAGGACAGGCTATATGTCTCTCATTTCCCTTGTGGGAGACAAGACTCAATGACACATAAAATTTAAAGTTACTGAGAGGGAAGAAGACATTGCAATTCGTGGTTCCAAATGGGGCAGATCATGTGGCAGGGCCTTGCGCCCTTGCAATGATCCACCCATTCTATCGTGACACCCTCTTGTGATTCCCCCTCACAGGGCGATCAGATCCGCCCCTGAACACCCATTCTGAGCGCATGTGAGAACGGCTGCACCATTTGCCCCTTGTGCTTCAAACTCAATCATCTAAAGCGCAAGCTCACCATGGTTTCTGCCTCTGCTGCTTCTGCAGTGCCCACCTCCGGTGTCACCCCAACTGCTACCTCACCCCAATTTTCAGAATGGAGCTTGATCCTCCCGCCCCCAATTTCAGGGAATTCTGAAACTGCTTCTGAAGTGGCAGCCAATCAAAGTATAAAAAATTTAAAAGTTTGACTATCTTATGGAATTTTGAGCTAATGGCTGAATTAGTTTCAGATGAGCAACCATGGTCAACAGTATGCAACCAATCAGCTTCAGCCACCGAACCAATTCCAGTGGCTGGCCCAGTGTTGTCTGAGCTTAAATTCATTTGAGTGCCTTGAATGGCTTGATGACAGTGACCGGCCATTTAGTGTAAAGCCAGATTTTGCTTTGGATGAATTTTTATTAATCCCCCTAATTTGTGCTCTTGTCATTTTAGATCAAAACCTGATTTTGCAAGTTATAAAAACTTTAAATAAAATGGCCGTGGAGGCCGCAGCTTCTCCTTTAAACATACTACTTCGCCAGCAGCTTTATGGGGCGATGGAACCCCTCATTGAGGGTATTCCTATCCCAAACTTCCCCCATGATTATAATGAAGATTCAAAATACAAAATGAGGAGATCACTTTCGGTGTGAGCTGTACTTGCATTAATGCAGCAAAAACATCTCTTTTTGACCCCAATTATCCCCAAATCCACCACCGCATCAAGTCGTTCACTTGTGTGCCTGCTATCATCACTTTCGCAGAGCACCAACTTGCTCAATACATTGAGGCGATGGACACTTCTAGACTCATAATTGAATAAAACCCAGAACTATATCTCCTTATTCCACATGTCACTGATGCATCTACCCCAATGTTATCCGCCATGGTCTGCCAGGTATAGCGGGCACCGGACAAAAAAATCCCCCAAAGCTTCTTACCATCTGATATGGCTTCCTAGGCTGCTAACTTAGGGGCTATATTAGGATATATTTATTTACAATAATCCCTTTGTTTGTCTCATTCGCAAATAAAGATGCGTGGCAGCTCCTCCTTTTGGGTGGGCACTAATAGTGCTAAAACCTGAGAGGTATAAGCCAAAGCCCTCCTTTTTGCACCTGCTTTTTTAGCAGTTTTTGGATCTCCGGCCTTTTTTGTCCAGGAAGCCTTGGAATCCTTATGGATCAAATGCAATTTTCATGCATGAACACTTTCGCCACCAGTTGACTCATGCCAACCAAACTTACAGCTAGCTGAGATTCAGGCCAACTCAGCAAACCGAAGAACTTATTGTAAGCAGGTGCAATGAAGCGTAGTCAACCAGGATTGCCCCTCCCTTGTCCTGGGGTCCACACTCATGAAACCCCAGATTGTGAGGAAGCTGTTTGAAAGGCGCCATGCCTGACTCAGACTCCGCCCTTCCTGCCATAATCTCCCTTCAGGGAGTGGTAGACACCAACAAGAACAGGTCGGCACAGTCATCACTACCATCCCACGCTTTTTTCAGGCCACTACAGGACCCAACCAATGTTCCTCTTTAGGTTCTGTTGTTAGTTACTCACCCATGTTTCCGTGGGCTTTCCCCAGTTGTGCCACAAGGAGGCCCCAGATTACCTTATCTAGCTCCCAACCTCTTGTTCTTCACCACCAATTCATTGGTAGTGAAAAGAGGGGAAAAGAGGACAATCTTTAGTGACAGTCCAACACCCACCTCTCACTAACTTTATGGGCTAGATTGTCATGGAAGCAGCAAATGAAATCTAGACTGGCCTTCCAGTTAGTGTGTGTGAGAACCCAAAAACAACTCAGAATTCCGGGGCATTGTAGTCTTAATAACCTGGTAGCAGGCAGGGAATGATCAGTGTCAGCAACTGACAACCACAATCGCAACAATTTCTACTAGAAATTAAACTGTGTCCACCATAGAGGCAGCAAATTCTACTACAGTTAACTCCTTGGGTCCCACAGAGGGTCCCAGATGTGCTGAGGAGCTACTGGTTGTTAAGCGGGCAGTGAGGTCACAGAACATCTCAAGCGGGGGAAAATTATTTTTAAAAATGAGTGAACATCTTGAGCCATAGAGCGTCCACAATTGGGGATATACCAAACAAGCCACTAACTCAATAACCCCATTTAGGAGAGTAGGCAGCAACTTCTTGAGATTGGCCACTGAGGCCCAGTTGTTACGCAGCCCTGGAAACATGGTACTGGGTAGCATTGGGAACAGAAAATGATTTTTTTGGAATGAGAAAATTATTTGTAATGGGAATTTATTTTATCAAATAAAATATTAAATTAACTGAAAACTGCATCAGTGAAGGACAGTTGCCTTAGGTATTAAAGGGCTAGAAAATAAATGGGAATGCATGAATAAGTCTATTGCAATCCCAACCAATTTTAGTGGAAAGAGATTTTGCAACTAACTCAATGCCAAATTTACTTTCCACTAGCTAGCTGAATTTCACTCAATTTTCGCCACTTAAATTTTTCCTCCTAACACAAATCCGCTAGGCAGATCAGTGACACTTTTTCTTCATCAGTGACTGGTTGTGCCCATAGCAAGGCCGTGTAGGCAAGGTCCCATTGGGTATCAAAGAGATTTCTCGTCCTCAACTTTACTGGAGTCAGACCCTTTAAATTATTTAAACTTTTTACCTCTTATAGAAACCCATAATTGTCTCCAGGGATAGAAACTACCCAATTTGCTTCTGGCGGAATCCTCTCACTGCAGCCAACATTCATGCACACCCCTCAATCCTCTGGAGCAGCATTGGCATGTTAAAATAGGGGGCTAGGGGTCAAACCTGAGTGGGTACGAAATAATATACCTCTCATCCACTTCATGGATCAAATCACCCTGAGTTATGAGGTGGATGGCCACTTTCATTACCCCTTTTTAGTGCGGAATATAATTCTGCATGATTGAGGCACAGGGGTTCTCCACAGAACTTACAATCAGGAATGAAACTACACTGTGATAGAGTGTGAATGACTTGATGTATACGCCTGTAACCAATTAGGAGTATACAAACCAATGAGTTTAGTTTAAATAAATAACCATTCTTCACTGCAATGGCTACATAACTAAAAAAGAGCATGAATTAAAATTGTCCCATTGGGCCTTAAGATTACAAGCATTATTTTGTGAATTTAAAAATAAAGAGACTGTACATCAAACTAGCAGTTTCCTGTTGACAACAGTATATTACTATAAAGAATAAGCTATTGATTTATATGTAATGTTTGCTGAAAACTTTTGGACCAGCCGTTAGAAATTTATCAAGCTTTGAATAAGGCGATAGAGAACATAAAGATTATCAAGGGTAAATTATTCATAATTGTCAGGGAATACCATGACGTTTCTAAAAACATTCCAAATGAACGAAAAAGATCAATACAGATCAGAAAAAAATAGACATGAAGGCTTTAGAAGACGTTAGAGCAGGTTATTCAAGAATAGTATTGGGAATTTCATATTTTTAATGTGTCAGAAATTATTGCTAATTATAAAAAGTGCTAGGCACACAAGCACTATATGATCTCAAGCTTTTTCTGAATAGTGAAGCCTGGGTTTTATCAGAAAACTATCTTCATTGACATAGTAGGACCCTGACTATGAGTACTGATAAATTTAAATAAATTATCATGCCTATTGAACACTAGCTTCAATGATTAGAGACGCGCGCTCTAACCAAAAAATACCAGCATTAATGCTAAGGTCATAATGTAGAAGCTGATAAACCAGCATGGTTACCCTCAAGTTATTTTAACAGATAATGAAAGCAACTTCACCGCACATGCAATAATAAAGTTAAACGACATTATTGGATTATGAGAGTTACAGATGACACCTTATCATCAAGAAGTTAATGGAATGATTAAAAGGGTTTAATGATACTTTAGCCACTACCTTTTTTAGCACTAGTGGTACGCAACCCAAAAGGGGGAACCGCCACACATCTTTATATAAATGAGCCAAACAAAGGGATTATTGTAAATAAAAATATCTAATATAACCCCTAAGTTATAAGCCTAGGAAGCCAAATCAGAAGGTGCTGAAGCTTTGGGTAAACTTTTGTCTAAAGCCTGCTTTAGCTGACGGACCATGGCGGACAAATAGGGCTTGGGGCATCAGCGACATGTGACATAAGGAGGTGTATTTGCGGGTTATTTTTGTTATTGAGGCCGGCCTAGCTACTACAATAAAGAAGCTGTTAGCTGGAAAACCTTTTAATTAGGTAACCTAGGTTTGTCAGCGAAAATTTCCTACAATCTTAGTCTATCATCATAAATACTTTTTTCTCTCGTTTCAAACACTTTTGCAACATATTCAATTCAAGTCTAGGTAAGTTTGATAATATCGTCAAGGAGATTAGTGCACACCCATTGTCAGGTAGCAGTTGGGCGAGCAAATTAAGAGCACAGGTGCAGGCCCCACATCAGCCAAGTTTTTTAAACGCCTCAGTAAAACTGCCGGCATAGATAAAATAATAGTAAAAAACTAGTGGTTGCCATTTTCCCATAAATTTTGGCCTGGCAAGCACGCTGCAACCAGTTCAATAATATTTCGCACTTTCAACTGCTATTGTTGGTGGAACATGGGGTGCGTGTCTTCCTGTATACAACAAATGGCGCTTTAAGAGAAGTTTTGTGGAGATGTACACAAACATTTCCAGATTGTACTGTACGTCGCACCACACTTCATGCCTTGTGGTTGGCTGGATCTTAAATTCAAAAACAAATATGCAATGGACAAAGCTGTAAATGTGCAGGTGGTGGTGGACCTCCAGGATGGTCAATGGGTAGTCAAAACGAAGCACAATCACTGGACTAAATCCAACCAAATTTTCATTACCTTTGATTTCCTACCTACTACAGTTAAGCGCACTGTACTGGAGCACCACATGAAGGCTGGTCTCACCAGGTACAGGGAAATCCAACCCTTTAAGATGTACCTCTTAACGCTCATGCCAGACCTGTGCACAGGAAAAGCGATTGCTGTTCTCACCCTATCTGTGGGGGTAGCAGAAGATCTAACCCAAACCCCTCACACCACTTTTGTGGAAACCAATGGCAAGACTCCCACCCATTCAGGGTCACCATGGATAGCGCGCCTTCTATCTGTACTTCATGTCACTCTTTTGACCACAAGGACTATACCCGCCCTGCCAAGGAGGGCATTACTCAAACTGAAATAATCCTGGAAGCAATGTGTGGTGCAGACGCCCACTATGAACTGGCAGTAGATACCAATGCATCCTTCCCATGGGGCGTGCCTGGGTGCTACATTCAAGTGAAGCCTGTATCCCCACAGGAGTGCAAGAAGGCCAAGCAGTCCCGCAAAGTGGCAGCTAAGGCGGCAGCCACAACCGAGTCTGTGAGCCTGACCACCCAGCTCCAGGAGGACATTAAGTCATTTGCTGCAGAAGCAGCTCGTGAATCCTTCCACCAATCAGAATGGGTCACCCAAGCTGAAGACCCAATGGGTGCTTCAGTTTTACCTGACTAATGCTACCCAGCATCGGTTGAATCTGAGTTGCTCACCAATAATCCTGCTGAAGTGCCACCATCATGCAAAGGTGCACCGCAGGTGCGCATAACGCCAAAAATTTGTCCCACAGT
Source organism: Massospora cicadina (assembly GCA_022478985.1). Lineage (NCBI taxonomy): Eukaryota > Fungi > Entomophthoromycota > Entomophthoromycetes > Entomophthorales > Entomophthoraceae > Massospora > Massospora cicadina. Next base: position 14,865 of record JAKSZP010003311.1, read on the forward strand.
AGGAAAAACAGAAGGCAAAAGCCAACTCAAACCCCACAGCAAAAGCTTCACATACTGAACCATAACCCATAGCACAAAATATCCAAGCTACCATACAGCGACATGCTGAGAAAGAGAAGGCTGAAGTGCATGGGTGCCCTTCCCCTCGCACCTAAGGTGCAATGGGGGGAGCCTTTACTATAGGGACGTTGAACATCGCTGGAATCAAGGCCTCGCCATCCCGGGCTAGGAAACTGAGTTTTTAAAAAAATAACCTACCTGTTAACATCCTGGCCATTCAGGAAACTCACTGTCTGCGTGGTGCAGAGGACACATGGGCAACCATGCTCCTCCCTTCCCTTTCCTTTTGGTCACCACACTGTGGGGTGCTTGTTTGAGCGACCCATAGTTTTAAATTTATTTCGTCAACATCATATCTTGACAGCTGAGTCCTTATAGTCACCTTTTCATGGGACAACGAAGTGCACGCTGTCATTAACATTTATGCCCCAACCTGTGCATGAGATCGGTGTGAATTTTTTCTTGGCCATCGATTCCCTCCCACTACCCCCTGACCCTTTTGTTGTTGACATGAACTGCTGTATCAAATCAACTACAGACTGCTGGAACTCGTCGCCTACACCCCCACAAGGAACGTAGAACTTCACATTCTAAAAGACAACCTGGGGTTGTTTGATACTCCGCCACATCATGCACCGCTACTCCCAAACATGTCTCACACCCATATGCACAACGGCCAGCTAAGGTTTATGACCTGCATTGACCTTATTCTTGCACCGTTGAAATTCAAATCCCAAGTTTCCCACTTTACAATGACAAAATTTAATTTATCAAACCACAGGATGGTATCAGTTTTCTTCTCTTTGTCCAATCCAGCAGCACAGGCGCCAAAGAGGTGCAAACTCCACCCCACTGAAATCATGTCACCCAAGTTTTCCTTGTGGGTGGACACCAAGACCTCAGCTCCTGAGTTTACCATACCGTTATGTGCAGACCCACTTTCCACCTGGTCAACCTTAAAAGCGAACACCATCTTCCAGGCTTGCCACATCTCAACATGTCGCTCATGGGCTGCCTCAGCAGTCATTTTATGCACGCTGACAGAAGTGAACCATATGGAATCCAGTGTCCCAGCAGCAGGCTACAGCCCAGCTTGGGGTTTGTAAGTGGGCAGAAGTGTCCGCTTACCTCATTGCACTGGTAAGACAACACAAACATCAGGTTTGTGTTCAGTATAAAGAAAAGCATATAAAAGTGGGTGACAAGTACTCCACTTACTTCTTTTAAAAAATTCTATGCACCGCACCAGAGCTTGGCCTGCACACAGGTGCGGAGGCCAGACCACTCCGTCACAGATACTCCAGCCAAAGTGGCAATCAAAGTACAAAATAAATACTCCAAATTGTTTCACTCCGATCCAGTTCAGCCAGCCAAAGTGGACAATGTTCTCAAAAGTGCATATATCCGCACCATATCCCATTATCTGGAGTTGATGAGTTTGATTTCTCAGGACGAACTCTGATCTGCTATTTGCAGTGCACCATACAGGAAATGCCCAGGTCCAGACGGCATCCCTTATGAGTTCTGTAAGGAATATTTCAAAAAATTTTCCTCCTTGCTGCTTGCCTCAATAAACCCATGCCTTAAGGAAACGCGCCTCCTTCCTGGAGGAAAAGAGTTTTTTACAATAACGTTGTACAAGAAAGATGATAAGCTGGATTTGGCCAACTGTCGCCCATGTCACTTACTAACACAGACACTAAACATTCTACTAAAATCTTGTCAAATCGTCTAGGGGTAGTTTCCTCTGCTCTCTTTCCCCTGAAAAATTTGTTTTCATTCTCAAACGGTCTATTTGGGACAACATACACACCGTAGCCAATGTCTGCCAATACACGGCTTCTGGAGCACTTGTTTTTTAGACCAGAAGAAGGCCTATGATAGAGTCAACTGGGATTACTCAGAGCCTACCTCCACAAGTTCCACCTCCCCTATCACTTCATTAATTGGGTGATGTTACTCACGGAATCTTCCACAATGTCTGTGCGTGGTCCTGGCTTCCTCACTGATGTAGTTAGCCCTCAAAGTGGCCTACGCCAAGGGGACCCTTTAAGTCCACTCTTGTATAACTTCATCCTTGACCCGTTTCTTCGCAATGTAAATACCAGCCTTACTGGTGTCCATGTGCAAGGCCAAGCACCAGTTAAGATGTTGGCATTTGCTGATGATTGTGTGAAGGGGTGTCTAACAATCATGATGCACGCGCGCTTAAAGCTACTATCCAAGTTTACTCCAGGGTAAGTAACGCTGCACTTAACGCCTCCAAAGCTAAAATCATTCTCCTTGGTTGGTACCAAGTCCGCTAATCCCCAGCTCCCCATTTTATACCTGCTTCAACAACTTGCTCATGGGATCGCTTTCCCTGCTCACCTCAAACCGCCCCACTTGTACTCCCCTTTGTGCCGAGCCCAACCGCAGGCCCAGTCCGCCATTTGGAGCTGTGGCTGGAGGCGGTAGGGTACGCCTCAACGGTGATGGAGCATCATATCCTAGACAACGTTACAAAACGCATAGCTTCCCTCAAAGCCCGCCAAACCTCCCTTACAGGCAGGGTAGTGCTAGCCAACTCAATGCTCCTTTATAAAGTTTGGTTTGGGGCCTGCTCAACTTTGAGGCCCACGCCGCCAAAACCTTGGCACCTGGATCGCTGCAGTCACCAACCCAACGCTCTAAGCCCAGCACTGGTAATGTGCGGCTCACTCCAACTTCTCCTGCGCCCTGGGCCTCAGCAATCCTACCCACCCCCATTCTCTGTTAAAATATCTTGCCTCTCACCCTTCTTCTGAGGGCCTGCGTGGGACGTCGCACCACTTTAAAAGAATACCTCTCTCCATGCGAGTAGCTGAGTGGAGAATTTGCATCAGTGGGCACACCACCCAAAGGGGTCTCCCTACTCCTTGGTTCACCCAGGAGGTACAAGGCCAAGCCAGTCTGAATAATGTGATCCCCAAGAGGACCCCTGTCATTGCCAGGGTGGACTACCTGGACATTTTTGGACATCCCCTACTCCCTCAATAACCATAAAGACATTTGGAAGTACGCCCAAAACCCTTTTCTGCAGCCACATATATGATCCCATGTATGGCACTGCTTGAAATGGGTATACCATACTGACGAGCGCTCTAACGGTTTGCACTCATCTTGGGTCATGTGTGTCCAGTATGGAACTTTGGTTCATCGCCTGGAAGAGTGCCCTCCCTCAAAAGTGATATGGAGTGCTGTTCAGCATCTCTTTCGCCAGAATTAGGCACAACCTTTCAGCCTGTCTAAGGACATCTTCACCTTGTCCTTGGCTTCTCCTATACCACCTTTCCCCCATGCCTTAGTAAATTGCAAAGCTATGTGGACTATCCACACGGTTGCCTTGGATGCTATCTCAGGCTCTACTCCCACCATCCAGTAAGCTGTACGCCGGTTCCAATCGCACCTTGTAGACCACTTTCAAGCTTGGATGTTTGAGTACCTACCATTACGTCGCCGCCAGTTGATCTCATCCTGGTTTCCGGTTTGTTAATCACTTCAGACCCCTTCCAACATACGTGCTCAATAGTGGCACAAGCACCTATACATGTAACCCCCTTCCTTTTCTTGGCGTTCCCGCTGGCAACAGGAGATAGTTTTTGCTTCTCTGAATTGCCCTCCTCTTGCTGATGTTCATTTAGTTAGTCACTTATCGTAAGTGTCCATCCCCTGGTTGGCCTTCCCCAAATAAAATTAAAAATTAAAATTAGTTATCATTATCTATGAGTAAATCCACTTTCAAACTACTCTATAGATGATGGTCTTGCCTATTACCAATGTTATAACTTGCATGTTAATCTAGTCTGGAGATGACACCCTCAAAATATTTAAAAATCATGACGAAAGTTTTGCTAGGGTTATTACATCAGCCTATATCAACACCATCAAGTGGAAAATTAAGCCTAAAGAAATTAAAACTAAAACTCCCAGCTCTTCTTACCTTTGACTTTTTCAATAAGGTTAACTAGCGTGACAGTTATGGCTTTGGGCGAAGAAACAAGATTGACAAGCTCTGGGTTGGACTTTTAAAGCCATAATAAGTCATCATTGAAATGCTTATATTATCAAATACTTATACAATGAAAGGTTAGTAAATAGAATGTATGCTAAGTCCTTATGAGTTTTTAGGGCTTTAATGAAAAAAGAAGAAAAAACGAAAATGACACACAATACTACTAATTTTTATGCTATATCTATTTTTCAGTTGCTAATACCTTATGTCTTTAATAATTGACAAGCCTGTATGTTTTTTCTTTATTTTCTTTTCTTTTCTTTGTTGATGAATGCCAGCAATTTCATTAAAGCTTTCATTAGTTCTTGGCATTAGATGAAGCAAAGTTTCTTCTGAAAACTTTTGGATGTGGGAGGTTGTACAAATGACCTATCTGCCATCTTGTCAATGTTGTTTTTAGCCCAACAAGGTGTTATGAACCTGGCTTTACTTTATTACTGATGGATCTTGTAGAAAGGGGGTTTTACAAAAGACCTCTCTGCCATCCCATCGATGCATTAATTCACAGAGGAGCTTACAAGAATAAACATATTGTAAGAGGATAATCTCATTAAGCCAGGGGTTGTTATAGATTGATCCAGATTATGTTTCTTCCAAAATTTTCAATACTAAAAATTTATTTAGTTGGGCCTCAGATGATAATTTTATTTAACTAGTTTTGATGATTTTAGGCTTATGATTGGAAAGCCCCAAATCAGCAACTGTGTCAGTTGATCAATGATCAATGTAATGCAGTTAAGAGATTTTAAGAGGTATCAGGATCAGTTACCAATAAACGTTATAATAACAAACTTGTGTGGCAATTGTGGGGCATTTGACTCAACATGGAAAAAATTATTTGAAATTTATTCAAGGTAAGCTGACCAAGGGATAGATATTACCAAAACAAAAATACCAAACAAGCAAACTGAAAACACAAAACAAACGCCCTAAATGAGCGGCGAGACACATAAAAAATGATAAAACAACCTAGCAGGCGGAACAGCAGTGTTACGCTTATACCACCATGATGGAGGGGGAGGGGGATCAGGCGAACTAACAATTTTGACTAAAACATTGAAGAGGAGGATCAATGCTGAAAGTAAGGGGGTTGGGGCATCCACAGGATGAGGTTCAAGGTGATATAGATAATCGTTGAAATTGTCACTGACAATTTGGGCCTGGAGCATAGCCTCTAGAGTTCAGCAACACGGAGTTTGGCTTGTATTCATGCATCAGGAAGCTGGGCGAATTTTGTAATATTCGTTCTGAAGATATGCATAGTGGGGGTAAAATCTGCCAGTTCAGCAACATGCTTGACAGCGGTGGTGGCAGCTTCATTAAGCGTTGTATCTCCTCTTTTGCAACATCAAGGAAACTGGGAGGAATTGGGTGATGTGCAGCCCTTTCTTAAATTCAGTGACAGAGAGTTCCATGGAATTTCAGAGAAGGGATTTTCTTTGGTGAGGCCACCGCAGCCTCAGCAAGCTGATGGTCACTCAGGAAAGGGGCTAAAGGTGGGTTTGGGAACATATTTCTTGGGCGGGAATAGGGCATCAAAGTCTGAATTCATATAAGGCTTTAAATTAATTGGAAAGTCTGGAGGTACAGTTTCACCAGATTCAGTCACTTCATCCTATAAGTCCTAGGGATTTTAGTTGATTAGGCTTTGGAGAGACATGGCTGTGGTTTGTAAATTTTGGGGCGGGAAAATGTTTGTATTGAATTTGGGTCCAAATCTTCTCCAAATTGGTTAGATTGTGAGAAAATTGACTGGCTTGGGTTTTGGTTGCAAGATTTTGCTTATTTTTTGAGCTCTCAGCTGGAGATAGGTGGGGGAAGCCAAGATCCCCTCTTGAACGCTGTTGGTGTGGCCTCATGGGTGAGATTGGCGATTTTCACAAAGTTTGAACTGTATTGACATATCTTTTTGTGAATTGGTCCAATTTATGCCAGAGGGGGCAAAAAGTGCAGCCATTGTTGATGCAAGCCTAAAAGAAGTGGTCTGGTGCAGATGGGATATAGGCACGATGAGGGATTTGCTAGTCTATGGTTGGCTGGTGATGGGTAATGGTGGCCATTGCCTGAGGTGCCGCAAGGCGCTCAGCACCATTTGGGACAATAAATTGGAGGATGGGGTCTTTGACATAAGTGGACAGCCCTGACATCAACTCCTCATAGAGTGTTTGAGGGGCAAGATGAGAGGAAATATTCACAAAGGTCACCACGAGTTTGGTATCATCAGGGAGACGTGTTTGGGTGGTGGCAATGGGTTTGTTTTTGTATATAAAGGGCGTTGCTGCTGCTGCGGCCACGTCCTCTTCAGTGGGAAAGCCAATATCAAATTAGCCCTTTTTAGGGTGAAAGTTGGTAATTCTGCTGGTGCAAAGGTGGCCGTAGCCAGCTCAATAATTGCTTTGTTGGCATATAAAAAAATATGTCTGTACTCGATGTGGAGGCAAAAGCGAATAGTGAATAAAGGTAGGGCTAAGGGATGGGGGTAGGTCGAGTGGACTTGTAAGGTGTAGTACTAAGTCCCTTAGAGGGACAAATCAGCCAATTGCATTTGGTGGGCTTGATGAGCCAGTCTACAATCGTTTGCCTTCTGAGAGTTAAATGCTATTGGGTGGATCACCGCTGCCCCACACTGGGGAAGCATGTGGTGGATCCAAGGACATGAAATGGAAAATTGGTATGGTGAGGCAATGGTGGAAAATCAACTTGTTTTTTTAAAAAGCTCAAAAGTGATGTTAAGCGAAAGAAAAGTTCCTAACATGGTGATCAATTAGCTACAGTAAAGTTAATTTGTGGCACAATGCTGATGATTACTGGTAGATTGAAAAAAAGATAAGTAATCAATAAATGGGATGATAATATCCTAAGTAGATTTATTATAGTCTAGACTAGTTTCTTCTAGTAGATTGTTTGTCATTCATAAGTCTTAAGTAACCCATGAACTTCTCAGATTGCGCCTATGTCTTCATACAGGAACAATTGTTTTAAGAAGAGAACCTTTATTACCCTGTGCAGCCACCACTTTTTTAGCATTAGTTGTGCTCAACCCAAAGGGGGAGCCGCCATGCATCTTAATTTTCAAATAAGCTAAAAAATGGATTATTAGAAATTAAAAATTCCCAACATGTCATTCAGCTAAACAGCCTAGTAAGACATATCAGAAGGTGAGGAATCTTAGGAAAAGTTTTTTGCAACGGTGCTTTAGCTGGCAGACCATGGCAGACAACATTGTGGTACAAGCTTTAGTGACATGTGGCATATGGGGGTATAGTTTTGGATTTTCTTTGTATATATGGCCAGCGGTGTCCATCGCCCCAACGTATTAAGCAAATTAATGCTCAGCAAAAGTGATGAGAGCCAGCACAAAAGCAAATGACTTGATGCGGTGGCAGATTTAATCTTTGGGGTCAAAAAGAAAAGTCTTTGTTGCATCAATGCAAGCGTTGCTCACACCTAAAGAGAGCTCCTCAATTCATGTTTTTTATCTTTATCAAAATCATGGGGAAGTTTGAGATAGGAATACCCTCAACGAGGGTATCATCACCACATGAAGCTGCTGGCAAAGTAGGGTGTTGGCAGGAGAAGCTGCGGCCTTTAAAGCCATTTTTAATTAAATTTTTATAATTTGCAAATATAGGTTTTGATTTAAAAGATGTGGGTGCAATTTTTGCAGCCACTACTTTTTAACACCTAGTAATGTAAAACAGCAATAAAAACTCCAAATATTTAAATACTTATAATCTTTTTATTTAACTGAGGTAAGCCGACCAGGGGACAGACATTACCAAATATATGTAAAACTAGGGAAATAACTGACAAATATAAAATTGGGCACCCCGGGGTACTCAAGATACCCCTGTTGCCAGCGGGACTGCCAAGTATGGTGGGTTGGTGCACTACTCCAAGGGGGTTTCCCTGCTATGGAACAAGTGTGAAGGAAAGGGTCTGTGTGGAGGAACCAGAGTGGGAACCATGATTCTATGAGCGCTTTTTGCCTTGGTCTCATATATCCATAGAGCCAGGCTTGGAAGTGCTCCAGTAAGTGGAAAAGGAATTTGTTAATAACCCATGAATGGTTGGGACCGTGCCCTTGAACGCATATAATGCAATTGTGTGGATTGTCCACATTGCAATGGGTATTATTAGGGAACAGAGGGTAGATGGGATTGGTGACTCGATCTGGAGCGCGAAGATACTCTTTGATATCAAGAATTCCTGTTTGTTTTGGATCATAAGCAGACGTGCGACTTACTGCCATATAGCTTTGGTTGGGGGGCACGTTTCTAGGCGGTAATGTAAGGATCCCTCCCCTCCACATACTGCACATGTTTTGTGGAGGGAGTTGGAGCGGTCCGCCATCCTATAGGTCCTTCTCAGACAGCGCCAGGCGTTTGCTCTTGTCCTCAGCTGTAGGAGTGGGTGGTGAGTCATTTTCCACATTGCCTTCTGTGTGGTTAAATCATAGGGAATGTCCAACATATCTAGGTAAACTATCCTAGCTATGCTTGGGGTTGTTGCGAGCATATCTCTCTGAGGGTGGTTTTCTGAGTTTTTTAATTTGAATTGGGGGCTGGGTCGTCCCCTTCCCTGTATAGTACCCATGTTATCTATGGTCCATCCCATACGGCGGATAGTTTGGAGGATATGTTTGAAATGAGGGGAGGTTCCATGCGGACCCATTGCAGTAGGGTGCTTGGCAAGGTATGAAAGTAGTCTGGATGGACTATGTGGGTTTATTAATTTGAGCGCCTGTGCAAAGTTAGTCCTTGCTGCTCTGGACCAAAGTTGTTGTGGGAGGTCTGGAGCAAGGATTTCCTTTATACAGATACCTAGGATGTGATTGGCGTGGCTCTCAAATTCTATTAGTCCCATGCCTCCGCTTGAGCGTGGTCCAAATAGTGTTTCCATCCGTATAGGAGGGTGAGAGCCAGGCCACAGCCAGCCCTGGATAAGCGCGCGGATTGAGGTTATAAAGGTAGGTGAGAAGGCTATCGCGTGGGCCTGGTACCACAGTATTGGGAGGATGATTGAGTTAACAACTGTAACTCGTCCTGTTAGTCCTGGGTCCTTCCCTTGAGGGAGGCGAGAGTTTGGATACCTATTGTAACAGGTTACTTTCCATTGTCTCATTAGCATATACCCCTGATTCTAGCCAGATTCCAAGGTGTTGGACAGGAGTGGTGATGGGAGGTGATGCAAAGGTTAAAATGATTGGGTTCTTTCTTTGTGTGTTGGTATGAGGTTCTGATGTTGTGGCCCAGTTGTTTGTGTATTTTCCTAAGAGGATGATTTCTGTCTTTCTTTTGTTGAGCGATGCATTGCTCACCTTGGAGTATTCCTCTAGAGTGCGTTCCAGTTGTCGGGCATCTTCATTGTTTGCTATACCTGATACTCAGTCATCTGCAAAGGCCAGTATCTTAACTGTTGGTTGTCCTTGTGCGGTTATCCCCATGAGAGGTGAGTCAGTTACTCAGAGGAGTGGGTCAAAGCTGAAATTGTATAGCAGTGGGCTGAGGGGATCCCCTTGTTTGAGCCCTCTGTGTGGTTTGATCTTGTTTTTTAGGAACTCAGGGCCACATACAGAAATGGTTGCAGATTTTGTTAGGAGCATTGCCCATTTTATGAATCTTGGTGGGAGTTTTAAGGCATGTAGACATTCTTTTAGGTATGGCCAGCTAACTCGGTCAAATGTCTTTTCCTGATCCAAGAAGACCAGGGCACCAGTTTCTTTGGATTGGCAAATGTTTGCAACTGGGTGAATGTTGTTCCAGATTGAACGCCCTGGTATAAACCCAAACTGGTTGGATGACAGGACTTCAGAGGCAATTGCGCCTAATCTAGCTGCTATAATTTTTGTTAGAATTTTTGTGTCAGTGTTGGAGAGTGCAATTGGGCGCCAGTTGGCCAGGTCTTACTTGTCACTCTTTTTATACAAGGTTATAACGTAGGATTCATGGCCTCCTGGTAATAGGCGTGTTTCTAACAAGATTTGGTTCTTAGATGCCAATAGGAGGGGGAGATTTGTTTAAAATAACTTTTACAATTCGTAGGTTATCCCATCAGGCCCTGGGCTTTTCCTACGTGGTGCACAGCGAATTGTCTCCCAAAGCTCCTCATGTGTAATAAGGGATAGTATATTGTAATTTGGTGGTGTACTTTGTATCTCAGCAGTTTGTATAAATTCTTCTTTTTGTGAATCTGTTGACTTTTCACGATATAATTTGGTGTAATAGTATGTACTTCTTCCTTGACCTCCTCAGGGTCAGTTGCCATGGTTCGTTGGTCTTGAAGACCTGTGTGCATGTGGGCTGGTTTCTGTGGGAGTGGAATTGGCAGAAAAAGTATGTTGAACAGGTTTCGCCTTCCTTTATGAACTTACCTTTGTTTGATACTTTGATTCTGTGTTGGTGTTCGAGTATATGGTTGTTAAGTCAGGCAGAAATTTCTGCCCATTTGTGTCCCCAGTTAGGGCTATAGCCAGATCTCGGAGTATTTATTTCCAGGTGGTCTAGTTCCGCCAAGGTACACTTGATTGTGACCGTGTCCGCGGTGTACTTATGTGATGCAATATGTTGGGTTTTGTTGATTAAATCCTTTTTGAAAAATTCCCATGTTCCGATGGGATCAAAATGAATGGGGTTGTGAGTTCTGGGTTCATAGCCTTGTTTTCAACCCAGTTGGATATCTTGGGCAATTTTATATATACTGGGTGAAGCTTTCTCCAAGGCGACACCTGTGTGTGGGATTGGGTTGGCGCTAACTGCAATGTAACTAATCAGTGGTCAGAAAATTGATCTTTTTTGTTGTAAATTTGGAGATTATTGAGTGGTGGGATTGTGGGATGAGGATGTGGTCAGTGCGACTCATTGATATGAGTGCTCCCCCACATATGTTGGGTCTCGTCATATGGGGAAGGAGTGTTGAATTGGGGGGAAGAGCATCCTGTAAGCCAAGAGATGCCTTCATAGTGCGGAATTCAATGTGTCCAGGTGGGTATTCCCTGGGATTAGGTCATTGATCCATATTGGGGTTATCCCAGCAGTTGAAATCGCCAAAATAATGGTATCTGGTGGGAAGGTGAGAGTAGGAATGTTTTTAAAAAATTGCTTTCTCTCAGTTGCAGTGCACGGTGCATATATACATGCTATCAAAAAATTTTCCTCTTGGCACTTGATTGATGCTACCAGGACTCAACCATGCAAGTGTGATGATGAATTTGTAATTTTAAATTTTTGCTGTTTTGGAAGATCACCCCACAGTGAGATGTCCATACTGATTGTGATGGTGTGACCCTGGTTGACCAGTATTCTTCTTCCCCTTGTCTACAGTGGGTTTCTGGATGGCTAAGATGTCTACAAGAGATTTTTACAGGAATGCCAGCTTTTTTGCCTGGGACATATGAGCCCTGGCTCCCGCAATGTTTAGCATCCCTATTGACACTGAGGTGCCTGCGGCGCCTCAGGATTGGTTGGGAGGGCCCTCTGGCCCTTTTCCACCGCGGCTCATTTTGGCCATGTTCCACACATGTACTACAACTCTTTCACCCCCATTGTTGGTTCCTTTGATCTGACCCAATGATACAATGGAATTGCGGTTTTTTGTATTTGCATCAACTTTTCCTGCACAGGTCCCATGTTGATTTGATGCGGGAAGTTGATTGAATTTTGAATTTTTGAGGTTCAACTTTGGTGAATTGTGCACCACATTTTCATTTAAATTGCGGTTGCATTGTTCCTAAATATGTGCATGACTGATGTCGCTTTGTGACTCAGTCAGGTTACTGTGAAAATTTTCGACCTGGGCATATTGTTCTGATTGGTCAGTTTGGTGAATATCCAAAATATCCTCCAGAATTTGTATGGGGTTAATGGTGGACTCTGCGTGTGCCGCCGCTTCAGCTGATGCTCGCTTGTGGGCTCTTTGTGCCACTTTATGTTGTTTGCTTGTAACTGGGTCCACGATGGAGTATAGTCCATCTTCACCCCAGCGGAATGGGTGGTGGTCATCAGTCATTTTGGCGAAGTTTTCATTATCTTCATCCATTGCTTCCTCACAATAGTCATTTTCCATTAAGCCCTCTTTCACAGGGCATGCGTGTTCCTTGTGGCCCAGTGAGCCACAATGGTTGCAAATGGGTGGTGCGCGTTCTGGTGTAAAACAGAATGCAGCTGACTGGCCCCCATCTGCAAAGTGAAATTCTGCTGCGTGGGGAATTCTGGATAAGTCTTCTTCCACTTCTGGGAAGGGATTGATTACAGCGATAGCTAAGCCCATGCACAGGTTGGGCATCAGGCGAAATTGCTGTAATTTGAGTTGCTGAATTTCTCCATAGGCCACGAGACCTTTGCAGAGCTCCTCCTCGATTACCTTACAAGGAAGGTTGGTGGGGAGTGAGTTGAAAGAGATGAACAAAGTTTTCACTTTGTTCCATTTGGTGCGCGCGGTGTGCACAATTTTTTTGCCCTCAGGGAGGGCAATTTCCACACAGACTTTTGCTGTGGCATCGGCTTCATTGGCTGTTTTGAAACCAATATTGATCTATCTGCAGCCCATGTTGTCAGTGGCTACATACACCACGTGAGGGAAAAGTGAGGGCTGTTCCTCACATGTTTTCTCTCACAGGGTTGGTGACTCATCCCCAAGGAAGAGTCTGATCCCATGTTACACCTTTGATGAGGGTTGGTTGAACTGAATGTACATATATTGCGCATGCTTTACAGTGAATACCATAAACCCAGATGGTGTTTGAGTTTGCGATCTCTTTTCAGATTGGGTTCCTGGTCCCCCTCTAGGGCGTTTCTTGCCTTAGTTGCACCGTTAAGTGCATCGCTCGCTGTGATGCTCGCCCATGTTGTATTATTTTTATTAATAAAGTCGCCCATCTCTCCTGTGTGTGATTATCCAAATTTGCTGTTTGAATTGAATCATAGTAACAAAAGTGATTGTTATAAGAAGGAAAAGCTAGATACCTATAATCTTAATTTATAAAATCTGAGATTTAAATAATGATTTTTCAAATTTTAAAACTAAGGCAATGATGTAATCATTATAGTCAGACCAATGAGAGAAAGACATTAAAAATTTTGAATAGCAAAAATTAGATTAAAATATATGGCTCAAAATTAAAAGTAGAACAATAAGGGTGATTAAAAAATAAAACATTTCAGCTGAGAAGGAAGCTGTGAACTAATTAATCATTCACAAATGAGGAGAAAAATTAGGTGAATCATAATTGCCATCAATGAAGTCTTGGGTAAGGGTCTGTAACTTTCAGGAAAACATCAAGTTAATTTTTAGACTGACCTGACAGTTTAAGTGCCAAAGCACCCAAACGTTAAGCCCAAATGCCAGTGGCACAGCTGCTGGTATCACAGTTATGAAACCAGGAAAGTATTTCGCCATTGAGCGCCCATGAGCCATAATCGTGTATAAGCACCAAGCAACGCACCAGGTGAACACTACCTTGAGCTCCGTGGGTTGTTGATATATAGGAGGAAAGGCTGGTTTATTTTTGAGCATAAAAACTGGACTTGGGTATAGGATTTTTATTAAAAAGCTAAAGAAAATTGATCAACAATTTTATAGTGCAATGCAACTGATTAAATCGTGTTTGATTTGGTAGTAGGTCAAAACAGGTTCAAGGCCCTCAAATTTGACCTAACCTGGAGAATTTTTGGAGAAGGGGAAAAGTTTCTATAATTTGAACTGACATTTAAGGATTCAGCAGCAGAGTGAGTCACTATTGGTTCATCTGTGAATGCCTGGACTGAGGATCAACTGCATTTACATCAGTTGGTGCAACGGCACCTGGCCCAAAGGGCAATGGGGATCCCCCAGGGCCACCCCGCAGTGGGGAGGTCCCAATTGGTTGGAAACAGGCTCAGGATGCCCAACTCGCCTGTGCCTGGTCGCTGGGCATTTGTTTGGCCAAATGAGTTATGTTGGACACAAATCCCTATTCTTAAAATAGGGGTATTCCATTATTGGTGACAGTCCACAAAGGTGATACCTGCTCATTGGGGATTGTCCCTGACGATTTTGAGGGAAGTTTAGCATCAGTAGCTGCACTGCTTGATGAGATGATGATATCAGCAATTCTAACCAATAATTCAATATTTGTCTCTTTCTAAATATTAGTTTTTTGTCCATCAGTCTTTATTCCCATTGATTTCAGGCATTTTGACTTTGACTCTAAGGGATTAAGCACAGGCATTTTTATAAAGGCACTCCTACTAATGGGGAAGATAGTTACTGATGATTTCCTTGCATTTTTCCTCAATTTGGCAAACTAGTTTGGTTGAGGCAAGCACAGGAACTGGGGGAGGAATCTTCAGAGGGACGCTGTTACCCGGTGCTCATCTACCACATGAGCAAGATCGCCCTGCGTGATGAGAAGTACATCCTCTTTCTTTGTTTCTCTTTTTATTTGGGAATGAAAAAATCGCCTGATCCATGCAAAGGGGACGTTTTCTGGACTTGCATTACCATTATCTTTTGCCAAAGGAGAGGCGCTACCACCAGGAAACTACTTAAGGGCTACATTTTTGTGCGCCTTGGGCAACTTGGTTGCCATAAAAGTTGTAACTTTTTGGGAGAGACGGGGAGCATCAGAATGGAACTTATGAAACGCCTCTACCAGTTCCATGCAGTTTGCACAATTATGGGCCTCGACCCGACTGTCCTTGTAGGCTGGATAATCCTTCCAGGTGATGAATTATGAACAGACCTCCGAGATTTGTGGGATTCAAGATTACTTTCCACCTCAGCCTCCTTCACATCCTCAATTACTATTGGCTCAGGGGCGACGGGACAGCACCTTGAACGGGGAAAACTGAGATACATGGAAGATGGGGTGCTGTTTCCAGTGAGTTGGCAACTTCAACCAGAAAGCACCATTGCCCAAGTTTTCCTCCACTAATTGGGGACCCAAATGTTTGCTTGCAAACTTCCAGGAGGGTACCTGTATCCGCAAATGGTGTGTATCAAGCATGACATATGAACCCACCACATGTCATTGCCAGGAAGCCACTTTTAATCTGCAAACTGCTTGTAGTCAAAGATAGCTTTAGTGAGATGCTACCAAACTAAGGACTGAGTAGACTAAATGTGCTTTGCATGATCCGCGGCAGCGGAACCTCTGGATGCAGGCAGGGACTGACTGAAAAAGAGAGATTATACCCCAATGTTTCTTCATAGGAAAACAACCCAGTAGAAGCATGAGTTCTATTGTTATAGGAAAATTGTGCAAGATAAAAGTCATTGGCCCAGGTATCATGTGCGGTTGCAGCCTAACAGCGCAAGTACTATTCCAAGATTTGAGTAACATGCTCAGTTTGTCCATCATACTGAGGGATGATAAGCTGTGGAACAGCAGGGCGTAATTTTTAAGATGGATAAAAATTCATTCCAAAACCGCGCTGTAAACTGGAACCCATGGTAACTGATGATCTCCTGTGGAAGAACAAATATGGAAAACACATGGTGCATGAATAGACGTGCGATTTCTTCTAACAAAATTGCAGAAGAGCATGGAATAAATAGGAAAAATTTTGTGAAACGATTGACCACCACCATCACCACTGTAAAACCCTTTAGAATAGTGAAGTTTGACATTAAAATCCACGGACACTGATGTCCATGGACCCTCCACCTGTTGTAAAGGATGAAGAAGACCATTTCTTCCTGAATGATCTGACTTTGCCCATTATAAGTAAAGCAATAAGCAATATGGGCTGATATCTCTATTCATAAGCCCACCCAATAAAAAGTCCTCTTTATTAAGTCAGTAAATTTCTTATTGCCTGGATGACTGATTGTGGGAAGATCGTGATGGGCCCAAAACTTCTCAGCTCTAAAAGGAGGGACCTGAACCTGCAAGCAAAAATAAATAAGACCCTCCAGTAGGGAATATAGGGAATTTTTTTGAGTTGAAAAGGACAATTGGTCTAATAACTCCACTCCTTCAGGACAGGTCATTTGAGCTGCTGAAACCCAAAAATTAAGAGGAGTATCAGGAGCTGAGTCTACTGACAAGACCATGGGTGGTACAATGAATAAGATTTGGGTGGTGGAAATCACAGTGATCAGTCCGCTTCATCTGAGTCCGTTGGGCAATGAGCAGGATTGTGATTAAGGAAATCAGGGGTCTCACGTTTAACACACCCTTAATGAACTCATATTTGAAATTAAAACTACACATTTATTAATAGGTGTGAGCCTGCATATGTGCTAACTTCTGTGATTTACAAAAGTACAGGAGGGCTTGGTGATCCGTACAACCCTTAACTTATGCTGAGCGCCCTGTAACAGATACAGCCAATGAGTCAAAGCCCATGCTATGGCTGCCAAAACCTTATCATAGATGGCCCAGGATTGTCCAGTAGAGGAAAATTTCTGGGAAAAGTAAGCGACTGGATGTTTTAAACCATCATGCTCCTGAAGCAGAACGGCCCCAAAGGTAACAGACGAGGCATCACATGCAACGATATAGGGTTTGGAGGGGTCAGCGTTTTTTAGAATGGGGGGGTGATAAGAAAACCTCTTTAATTGACTCATGTGCCTGCTGGCACCGGGTGTCCAACAAAAGGGAACATTCTTACCTGTGAGGGGGTGAAAAGGAGCGGCTAACTGGGAAAGGGCAGGAGAAATTTTTAGGAAAATGATGGTTCCCAAAAACTTCTTAATTGTTTTTGGTTGTGGGGGTTGGCCATTCATGGATGGCGTCCAACTTGGTAGGGGGAATCGCATACCCATCTTTTATGACTAGGTTTCTAAAAAGGTAACTTCCTACCTATAAAACTCGCATTTAGAAGGCTTGAAATACAGGCCTGCCTTGTGCAAAGCAGCCACTACCGCTTTAAAGTTCTTTGCATGTTGTTCAGGAGTTGTAGAGTGAACCAAAATGTCATCAATATATGCAACCACGAAGGTAAATTGGAGTTTGTTCAGAACACTATCAATCATTCTTTGAAATGTAGCTGGTGCATTATTCAACCCAAAGGGCATTAATCAAAATTGAAAAATACCTCTCTTCATTTGGATAGAGGTAAGCCATTATTGACCTTCCATCACCCATAATTGGGTATAGGCTTTACAAAATTAAGCTTGGAGAGAACATGAGATTTGGCAATCTCTTGACTAATAGTTTAATCCAGGGGTAAAGGGCAGTGTTTGTGCACTGTGATTTTTATCCAGATGACCATAATCCATGCAGGGGTAAAGGGAACCATCAGCCTTCTTTGCAAAAACAATGGGAGAAGCAACTAGTGATGTCCCCAAATAACCACCCTTTCTTAAGCATATCATCCAACCAAGAGTTATGAGTAACCTCCTCCTCCACTGTGTGAATACAAGGGACAGTCAATATTCACCAACCGCACCGTTGTTCTAAAATTCCAAATAAAATTTAGTATGAGGGGTATATGGTCCGCTTTCTTTAAATTGAAGATACTCCAATAGCACAAAAATGCCTCAAGAAAATCCAACGGAAGGCCCGCAGGGGAAACGGGGGAAGTGATGGAACTGCGGCCTTGAGTTTTATAAGGGTATCTATTAGAGGAAACTCACACTCCGTTTGATCATTAGCAAATGACAACATATCAAATTCCAAATGAATATAACATGTTGTCGGTGCCACCATCCTAGCCCCAAAATTACTGGAAATATCAAGTTTGGCATTTCAGAGAATTGATTGCAAAAGTAAAATGGGAAACCAAGAAAGGTATTGGCCATTGGACTACATTTGAAGTCCGGGAGGCTGATGAAGCAACAATCACTGAAGAACCTAAGTCCATGTCAAGCTCCAACTGTTGGGTTAGCTCTAAACTCATAAAATTACCCGCTGCTCCAGTATCCACTAAGGCCTCAAAGGACATGTGGTAAGCTCTTATACTTATTTTCATGAGCAATAAATAGTAGGATAAATTTTCTTTATTGGCTGCTATGGTTTGTCTGTTGATAAAGGAAGAGATGGTAATAGGATTGGGAGTAAACCACTAGGTTCACAACAGGAGTAGACATTTCATAATTTGGAATGCCAGAATGTACTGCCATGAGCATGATGGCAACAGCAACTATGGAATATGATTTGGACAATGATTTGGAGCTGGGATTTGACACCAAGGCCACCTCAGCGGCTCCTATCATGAAGATTTCATTTGGGAGGGTTGGCTTAGACAATTTGAGAGGTACTAGGATATTGTGGTTATATTAATTTTCTTCACAAACTTATACTGCTGAGAGTAAAGGACCATTGCTACGCAAAATTTCAATGAAAAGGGCAGACATAGTTAAGAATATAGGTTGGTCGATTATGTCAGGAAAACAGCAATTTATTCTTAGACCAACCTGCCAGCCTAAATGCTGAAGCACCCAAACGTCAAGCCCAAATTCCAGCGACAAAGCTGCTGGTATGACAGTTATGAAACCAGGAAAGTATTTCGCCATTGAGCGCCCTTGAGCCATAATTGTGTATAAGCAACAAGCAAAGCACTGGGTGAACATGGCCATGAGCTCCGCGGGTTGTTGATATATAGGCGGAAAGGTTGGTTTAGTTTTGAGCATAAAAACTGGAATTGGGTAAAGGATTTTTAATTAGAAAGTTAAAGAAAGAAAATCAACAAAAATTTTCTCAGTGCGATGCAACTGATTAAATAGTGTTCAATTTGGTAGTAGGTCAAAGCAGTGATCGGGGCCCTCAAATTTAACCTAATCTGGAGAATTTTTAGGGGAGGGCAAAAATAATTCTAATTTGAACTGACATTAAAGGATTTGGGTAGCAGGCTGAGTTACTATAAGTTCATTCATGAATGCCTGGATGAGGATCAACTGCATTTACATCAGTTGGTGTGACGGCGCCTGGACCAATGGGCAATGTGAATCCCCCAGGGCCACCCCGCAGTGGGGATGTCCCAATCGGTTAGAAACAGATTCAGGATGGCCAACTCGCCTGTTCCCGGTCGCTGGGGCGTTTGTTTGGCCAAATGAGTTTTGTTGGGCAACTTTCAATTCTTGAAATTGGGGTTTTGAATTATTGGTGACAGTCCTTGAAGGTAATACCTGCTCATTGAGGATTGTCCCCCAACGATTTTGAGAAAAACTAAGCATCAGTGATTGCACTGCTTGATGACACGATGAAATCAGAAATTCTGGCTTACAATTCAATAGTTGTCTCTTTCTGAATATTGGTTTTTTGTCTTTTGGTCTTTATTCCAGTTCTTTTCATTACATTTTGGCTTTTATTCTAAGGATTTGGCAATGCTTTTTATAAAGTCCTTCCCACTCAAGGGGAAGACGGTCACTGATGATTTCACTGCAGATTTCCTTAATTTGGCGAACTAGTTCTGTGGAGGCAAGAACAGGAACCAGAGGAGTAATCATCAGAGGGAGCGCTGTTACACAGCACTCGTCTACCACATGGGCGAGGTCGCCCTGGGTGACAAGGGGTACAGCCGTCCACTTCAGCCCTTTTTATTTGGGATTGGAAAAATCGCCTGATCCATGCAAAGAGGACGTTCCCCTGGACTTACAGGAACATGGCAGAGAGCAAAGCTGTAAGTGTATCAGAAGGGTGTAGTTTAAGGTTATTCAATGGAGAGGCCCAGAAGTCAGTCTAACAAGATAGACATGAATAATTCATCTTGCATGTTTAGCTTGGAGATGGGCCTTAGGGAAGGTGCAAAGGAGGCAATGTTAGTATAGGTGATTTTGATTTTGGGACTAAAGTTAGCCACTGCTGTGAAATGTCTGACCAATTCGTTGGCAGCTTGGTAGAGCATGGAGATTTTGTGCTTAGCATGGTGGGAATATAATATGGGAAGCTTGGGGTCCAGACTAAATGACAGTATTGTAAAACTTTGTGACAGCATTATGGAGGGGATGACAACAAGAGGGAGGAGATTCTTATAACAGCGGGGTGGTAGACACCCTGTAGCAGCACAGTTTGAAGCTGCGGAGCATAATGAGAAAGGGAACTTTGGCGTCTTCCCAGAATTTGAAAAACAATTAAAGGTGGATAGAATCAGCTAATTCAGGATCAGGGCTACTTTCTTAATTACTTTGGCCTCTAAGGCCTAAATATTTTGCATAAAACCATTTTATCAATATTGATGAAATCTTGAGTGAATGAGTGAAGCTTGGGTGTAAGTTTGTGTCCAAGCCAGATTATTAAAGGCTGGCGCAATTTCAGGTTGTGATTTGTGGCTGGAAGATTTGGTGGGGCTGAGTTTCTTTGATGGCTCATTGAGCACGTGGGCTAGGTTGAGGTAGCAGCAATACTCAGCTATGCCGCTGATGCAGGGTCAGAAATGTGGACAGTAGTGGTAGGTTTGGTGAGGCTGCAACAAAATTTTTAGAGTGATATAATCTAATACAGAGGAGCATATGTCAGTTATTGTTAACATATGTTAAAAGAAATGACGCAGTGCCATGGTGATGAAAGCACATGTGGGATCTGTAGAGCAATGTTAGAGTGATGGTGGCAGTGTCATAATGGGCAGCTAGGCGCTCTGCATTGGTAATGGTGAAGTAGAAAAAGGGTTGAGTGCTATAGGATAAAAACCCTTATATCAACTCTAAGTATAAGAATTTTGTGAAAAAATGCCAAAAGATATGCAAATAATACAACCATTATGGTTTCAGTGGGGACGTGAGTATAAGTAATTGAAACTGTAGTATTTTTATAAAATCATAGGAGTTGCCTCAGCAGCATCCGTGTCCTCCTCATTGTAGAAACCTATGCCAAATTAGCCCTTATAAGGGCATAAGTCTTAAAGCCATATGATGTGAAGGTGGTAATGGAGAGTTTGGTAATTGCTCTGTCAACCTAAAGAAATAGTCGTCCATAATTGACTCAAAAGCAGAATCAAATTTTAGATTGAGGAAGGGCACATAGGTGATGTGAGTCAGGTGGGTGCATGTAAGGTGGAGCACTAATTCCTTCACTGGGACAAAGCGGTCACAAGAGCTAAGGCAAAAATAATATCAAAATATAATTATTTTTCTTGTACATTTTAGAATATATGGCAAATAAGGTGAATATTATCAAATAAAATCTTATTATGACTTATTATTTTTTTCGCCCTAGTGGTGCCCAACCCAAAAGAGCGCCATGCATCTTTATTTGCAAATGGGCCAAATAAAGGGATTATTAGAATAAAAATTCCCTAATATGGCACCTCAGCTAACAGCCTAGGAAGCCATATTAGAAGGGGAGGAAGCTTTGGGTGAAACTTTTGTTTGGCGCCCGCTTTAGCAGGCAGACCATCGGCAGACAGCATTGGGATGGATTCATGACTTATTATAAATTAACATCCTGCCGCATTATTAGTTAAATATAACCAATTTAAAAATATAGAAAATCTATCATAATTAGGCTGAAGATGCCACAATTTCATTTTTTCTTAAACATCATCAAGTCAGGTCTTTTGTTATCCAGTGTCTGTCTAGCCAATTACTATTTAATCTCTTTTTAAATGAACAACTAAAAAATATATATTTGCATCTGAACCCCTATTAATAGATAAAAAGCAACTTTTTATAGATAAAAAAAGTAGATGAGATATTTGGCTTAAAATAGATTTACTAATCTTGAATAGTTTATATATCACTAACATGTTTCTTCTTATACTTATAGACAACTTTAGTAAAAATTAGTGACCATATAAATTATAATTTTTATTATAAAATATGTGTTTCAGATATAGACTTTGACTTTGATTGCCAAGAATATTTTCTTTCCACATGACATGATTAAGAATTAGTTGTAAAAAGGAGAATATTTCAGCTACTATGATTAATTTTTCTTAATTTTATCAAGATAAATAGTTTCTAGATAAAGATAAGCATAATAATTGGTAAAATTTATAATTCTATCTTTTTAGTTAAGTATAAAACAGAACTAATGGCTAAAAATAGCTTTACATAGAATGTAAAAGATAAATTATTCTTGAAGGTAGGGAAAAGGATGTAATTTGATGAGCAATTAAAAGATGTAAGCTGGCTAAAAAGGTTACAGGCTTAGGAGATGACAAACTATGGGGAATATATTTTTTAGAATGGGCCATCTATACAATTTTAATAAGAATAAACAAGAAATGTTGCTTTTCTTTCTCATAAACATCACTTTTGTTCACAGGTGATTAAATTAATTCAACCAATTAAAACATATCTTAATTGTGCCATCCAAAGGACTTTTCTTTCTCGTTGTAAACACTTTTGCAACCTAATTAATTCAAGACTAAATCTAGTTTGATAATCTCACAGAGGAGATAAGTCTGCGCCCATGTCTGGGACCAGTTGGGCAAGCAAGGCAAGAGGAGCAGGCGGAAGGCCTGCGGCCTCTAACGTTCAAAAACGCCCCGGAGAATCTGGTGGAATAGACAAAAATCTCAAAAAACTGGCGGTCACAATTTCCCCAGAGATACTTGCATGGCAAGCACGATGCAACCAGTACATTAACACGCCACACTCCCAGCCACTTTTGTCGGTGGAATTTGGAGTCCATATGTATCTGGACATCCAAAAAACGGCCTTATGGGAAAGATTTGTGAAGATGTACACAAAATTTTCCCGACTGCAGTGTACGTTGCACCTCACTCCATGTCATGTGGTTGGCTGGACCTAGGTTTCAAAAGCAAAATAGCAGCAGATGAGGCTGCAGCGGTGCACATAGTGGTCGACCTCCCTGAAGGGCAATGGGTCATCGAAACCAAACACACCAGATGGACAAAATAAAACCAAATTTTCCTCACGTTTGACTTTTTGCCTACTATAGTAAAACGTGACATTCTGGAGCAACACCTGAAAGATAGTCTCGCCATATATGGCAAAAAGCAATCTTTCAAAATACAACGTTTCACGCTGATGCCACACC
Source organism: Massospora cicadina (assembly GCA_022478985.1). Classification (NCBI taxonomy): domain Eukaryota; kingdom Fungi; phylum Entomophthoromycota; class Entomophthoromycetes; order Entomophthorales; family Entomophthoraceae; genus Massospora; species Massospora cicadina. Next base: position 37,823 of record JAKSZP010003311.1, read on the forward strand.
TGTGCACTGGCAAAGCCATCGCAGTTCTGACCCCAACTGAGGAGATCACGAATGACCTAAACCAGATCCCGCACTCCACCTTTATTGACATTGCAGGGCATACCACCCACCCATTCCAGGTAACCATGGACAGCGCGCCCCCCATTTGCACCCATTGTGACGCGTTTGGCCATAAGGCGCACGCATGCCCCATCAAGGAGGGCATCACATTCCAAGAGCACCCCTTGGCAGCCATGGCCAGTGGAGAGGCGCACTACAAACCAACTGCAAGCACCAAGGAGGCTTTCCCGTGGGGAGCACAAGGCTGCTACCTATTGGTAAAGCCCATCTTCCCACAGAAGTGGAAGAAGGCCAAGCAGGCCCATAGGGCCACAGCCAAGGAAGCGGCCAAGGCCACCAACACCATCCCACACTCACAATGCCAGGAGGACATGGAAACCTTTGCGGCGGAAGTGACTCAGGAATCCATCACCCAATCAGATTGGGAGGCCCATGCTGAGCGGGCCACTCAATCTGAGGATCTGATGGGAGATTTGATCTCACCCAATCGCTGCACCCAAGCTCCAGTCAAAACTGACTTGGGACCTAATCCAACTGAAAATTTTTTTTGCCCACTTGATGGTGCACCGAACTTATCCGCACCGCAAAAAATTCGTCCAACATCAGGAAAACAAAAAGCGAAGGCCAAAGCCAATGTGACTCTTTCCGCAAAAATTAACAAAAACCCTGATAGCATTGCTGCTAACACCCGCACTGCTGTGAAAGCCCAAGGGGACCTTGAAGAGGCTGGTGGGCCCAGGGGGCCCACCCCTCGCACCTAAGGTGCAATGGTGGAAACCTTCACTCTAGGGATGCTGAATATCACCGGACTCAAGGCATTCCCATCCCAGGCTAGGAAACTGAGTTTTTTACAACACAATTTACCCGTGGATATCCTGGCCATCCAGGAGTCCCACTGTCCACAAGGTTCTGAATAAGCTTGGAAAACAATGCTCCTCTTATCCCTATCCTTTTGGTTGAAGTACTGTGGGGTGCTAATTCAGAAAAATAATTTTTTCAAATTCACATCCTCAGAAACATTCCTAAATGGCTGAGTGCTCATTGTCACCTTCTTGTGGGCTGACGTTGTTCACGCAATCATCAACATCTACGCCCCAAACGGTGCACATGAGCGTCAGGAATTTTTCTCGTGGGTCAAATCCCTCCTGCTACCCCCTGATTCTTTCCTAATTGGCGACATGAACTGTTGGCTAACCTCACCAACGGACCGGTGGCCACCCTCACCCCACGCCCCACAGGGTCACGTAGAACTACGCGTTCTAAAAGCCACCCTTGGGTTAATGGATGCGCTGCTGTGACATGCCCCACTGCTTGAAAACATGACGTGTCCCCACATCCACAATGGCCAATTAAGGTCCATGACCCGCATTGACCTTATTCTAATGCTGGCGAGATTCCAACCCCACATCTCCCACTTCAAAACAACAAAATGGAATTCTCCGACCACCAACTGGTCTCAATAACATACCACTTAACCGTCACAGTTGCAAAGGCCCCACATTGGTGCAAAATCCGCCCCCCTGAGCTCGCGTCACCAGGATTTTCCACGTGGGTGGAAGAGGCAACTTTGGCGAAATTGTTTGTTGCACCATTTTGCGCGGACCCCATTTCCACTTGGGCAACTTTCAAAGAGGACACCATCCGCCACTATCGCCATCTCTCCTCCAGATGCTCACGAGCCATATTGGCGGTCATCTCGCATGCTCTGGCGGATTTGGCCCACTTGGAGTCCAACATTCCAGCCACAGAATACAGCCCTGCATAGGGCTGGAAGTGGGCGGGAGGCAGCCGCCCACCTCAACACACTCAAAAGGCAACACAAATATCGGGTTTGTGTCCAATACAGGGCTACACGCATCACTAAAGGCAACAAGTGCACCGCATACTTCTTTAAAAAAATTTCGCACCATGACAGAGCGTGGCCTGCACACAGGTGTGAAGATCGGATAATTCTATTGCAGACACACTGGCCAAAGTGGCAATCAAAATGCAAAAATATTACTCCAAGTTGTACCAAGCCGAACCAATTCAGCTGGCTGAAATGGCGGAATTTCTCAAATGAGCTCATATCCGCACCATTTTCTGATACCCAGAAATAATGAATTTAATTACTCTAAACGAATTATGGACAGCCATTCGCGGTGCGCCAAACCAAAAATGCCCAGGCCCAGATGGCATTCCATATGAGTTCTACAAAAATATTTCAAAATATATATCCCTATTGCTGCTAGCCTCACTTAACCAAAACCTGTTGGAAATGCGCCTCCTACCAGGAGGACATGAGGCCTTTACTGTCACACTCTTCAAGAAAGGGGATAAGCTTGATTTATCCAACTGGCGCCCCATTTCTCTAACAAACACAGACACCAAAATTTTAACAAAAATCATGGCTAACCGTTTAGGGACTGTAGCATCTGCCACCATCTCCCCAGAACAATTCGGTTTCATCCCCAGAAGGTCAATTTGGGATAACGTGCACTCTGTGGCTAATATATGTCAGTCCACAGCCTCTGGGGCACTTGTATTCTTGGACCAACAAAAGGCCTATGATAGAGTAAACTGGGAATACCTAAGGGCCTGCCTCCATCAATTCCGCCTACCCCCTCGCTTCATCAACTGGGTGATGCTGCTCACGGAATCTGCAACAATGGCAGTGCGTGGCCCTGACTTCCTAACAGAAGTAGTCCGCCCTCAAAGGGGCTTGCGACAAGGGGACCCCCTTAGCCCACTCTTATACAACTTCAGCCTTGACCCACTACTGCAAAATGTGAATGCCCAACTCACTGGGGTCCATGTGTCAGGCCAAACACCAGTCAAGATGATGGCATTTGCAGATGATTGCGTGGTGGGGGTGTCCAATAACAAAGATGCATGCGCGCTTGAAGCCCTCATCCAGGAATATTCCCGGGTAAGCAACGCGGCACTGAACGCCTCCAAAACTGAAATCATCCTCCTTGGTTAGTTTCAGAACTGCTGGGCCCCAGCAATTAGTTCCCAACCCAGCCCATCTGTCCGCCCACATCCACGCCTTACTAGCTCAACACACACCGCTCCACTGGTGCTCCCCTTCATGCCACGTCCTACCATAGGACTGGTGCGCCATCTGGGCGTGTGGATGGAGGCAGGCGGATATGCGTCAGCAGTAATGGAGTGCTGTATACTGGACAACGTGACGAAGCGAATCGCCTCTCTTAGAGTCCACCCTACTACCCTCACTGGCAGGGTTGTTCTTGCCAACTCTATGCTCCTATCCAAAGTCTGGTTCGGAGCCCACGCCATCCCCTTCTCCCCAAGCTTCTTCAGATCCCTGTATGCTTTGCTACAAGGTTGGCTTTGGTCAGGCCGCCCTCCACCAGTACGGCTAGAGGTCATGTTTGGCCCTCATTATCAAGGTGGCATGGGCCTGCTTGACTTCAAAGCCCATGCTGCCAAGATCCTGGGCACCTGGATCGCGGCCGTCACCGCTCCTACACTCCCATCCCAACACTGGTCCCGCGCAGCCAGCTCCAACTTCTCCTGAGCCTTGGGCCTCAAAAATCCATCAAACCCCCACTCCCTGATGAAATACCTCGCATCACACACATCGGCCACAGGTCCTCACAGGACTAAAACCCACTACAAACGAATCCTACTCTCCATGCGAAGCGCAGAGTGGAGAATTTGTATTAGTGGACATACAACCCAAAGAGGCCGCCCATCTCCTCAGTTTACACAAGAGTTACAGGGGCTACCCACTCATGATGGCGTGATCCCTATTTGACCCCAAGTCCTATCCAGGGTGGACTACCTGGACATGATGGACATCCCTTATTCCACTGAGACCCAAAAGACTATCTGGAAATACGCACACCATCCTCTGTTGCAGCCTCAAGTCCGCTCCCATGTGTGGCGCTGCCTGAGGTGGGTGTATCATACAGCTGAGCGCTCTAACGCTTTACACTCATCCTGTGTTGTGTGTGGCCAGTATGGAACGCTGTTCCACCGCCTGGAGAAGTGCCCCACCTCTAAAGTGATATGGCGCGAAGTCCAACGTCTGCTGGGCCAGGATCAAACGCATCCCTTCAGTCTGTCAAGAGATATGTTTGCTTCATCAATGGCCTCCCCCTTCCACCCTCCCTCCGTGCTCTGGTGGTTGCAATCGCCATGTGGACTATCCACACGATTGTCTTGGATGCCAAGCTGGCTCCATCCCCACCCTCCCAGAAGCTGTCCACAGATTCTGGTCTCATTTGGTGGACCACTTTCAAGCGTGGATGTTTGGATATCTCCCACCGCGTCGCTGACAGCTGGTCTCCTCCTGGTTCCCAGTCTGGTTCATCAAATCAGACCCCTTCCTCACACGTGCTCAATAGTGGCTACGGCCCCTTCACACGTTCGCTCCCCCTCCCCATAAGTGGCGTTCCCGCTGGCAACAAGAGATAGCATCGCTTCTCTGGGGTGCCTCCCCTGGTACTAAGTTTATCTTTCCTGAGTCATATTCGGAAGTGTCCGTCCCATGGTTGGCCTTCCCCGCAATAAATTTGAATTTAATTGTGCCATCCAATCAGGGGATGACAAAGAGATTGAATCCACTGAACACACACACATGCAGCAGCGATGAATGGGAAAGCATGAGCCAGAAGGCTCAGCTGCTCAACTTTAACCTTAATACAAAAAAGGGACCATATGTCACAAACAGTGACTATCTCAAAATGG
>JAKSZP010003312.1:0-42462 GCA_022478985.1 Massospora cicadina
TTGGGGTCAACAATAATCCAAGCAATAGCGAAGTCCTTGACTTTTTAAAACATAACCTTGGGAAATCATTCAATCAAGATTAGGGTCATGAAGGTCAGGATTGGCTCACGGCCATCTATACAAAAATTAATATCTTCCAGTTCAAAGTAATGACTTTGGACTCATAATGTATCTGCCACGTTCCAAAATATTTGATAACATCCTGGGGATGTCCATATTTTTCCTGTTCTAAGAGGTCTACAAAAACAACACCCTGGTACATTTACTTCATCATGAGCAGCATGCAAAAAGTCTTGAAGCGGTGCTTTCTGTCTAACAGAAGTCAGATCTGTATGTGAAGACCTCAATTTGTGAGCTTTCAAAGTAGAAGTCATTTTTCTTGGCAGCCTGTTGCTGAAAAAAAGGTATGCCAACCTCCCTACAAACTTCAGGTCATATTCTTATAAAATTTGTTAACAATGCAGAAACAGAAAGATAGCTTATTAGGCATCAATAACTTCCACAAGAATTTTCATTGGCGTTATCACAGTTGTCAGAATCCTTTTACCCCCTGTTGGGAAAAAACGTCCCTTTTAATTGGATAGAAGTCTGCCAATAAGCGTTTGAGGCTAGCAAGAAAATAGCTATACCTTCAGTTCTTAAGCATGCAGATCCATTCAAGTTTTTTTGTGTCTTGTGATGCTTTATGTCCGTATTGGTGGCTGTGGTACTACAGGATATATAATGGTGGAGCACCTAGTTGCTTATTTTCTTGCAAGTTTTCCTCTTTAGATTGATAATGTGCCATTTATGAATAAGGTCTTGATGAGGTGGCATGGTCACTCATACACTGGCGTTATCTCCTTTATGGAGCACAACATGAAGTGGTTGTTATAACGGATCATCAAGCCTTATTATTTAGTAAGCCGCACAAGTTGACACATCATCAGGACCAGAGATTTTTCAATCTCTGTAGCTTAAACTCTAGTTATAAAGCTTGTGAAGGGTATGCTGTATGTTTTTTTGATATTTTAAGCTGCAACCCCTCCTTAAATCCTACCAATGAGGTGACTCAAGAACTTACCATGGTCATTCCTCCTTCTTAGATCCTAGTCATTGCTCCTCCTACAATTTCTGTGGTAGATGAGGCCCTTGTTTACCATTGGTTTCTCATGCACTGTATTGTCGGACATCCTTCTTAGATGTGATGGAATTGTTTGATCAACTGGTACTCTAGGCCCATAAAAGAACCCGCTATACATTGTAAGATGAGATAAGTTTGTTCTGAAACAAGGTTTGGGTATCTCCTTGGCTTCTTGACGAGGTGATCCATAACATCATGTTCTTTCAGGGTGAGTCACTTAAGAAACAAGAAATCCTTTATTAATTTAGATGGTCAATAAACTGGCCGGGTATTTCTAAGGAATACACCTTGATTGCAAATTGTATGACTTGAGCTCAGGCAAAATCAGAAAATCGTGATAGAACAACTTCTCGATCAATTATAACGGTCAGAAGGGCCGTGGACCTCTTTATCTGTTGACTTTTTGTCAAACTTTCTTTTAAATTTATTGCGGGGAAGGCTGACCATGGGACGGACACTTCCGAATATGACTCAGATGAGACAAAACTTAGTACCAGGGGAGGCACCCCAGAGAAGCGATGCTATCTCTTGTTGCCAGCGGGAACGCCACTTATGGGAAGGGGGAGGGAACGTGTGTAGGGGACGTAGCCACTATTGAGCACGTGTGGAGGAAGGGGTCTGATTTGATGAACCAGACTGGGAACCAGGAGGAGACCAGCTGTCAGCGACGCGGTGGGAGATATCCAAACATCCACGCTTGAAAGTGATCCACCAAATGAGACCGGAATCTGTGGATAGCTTCAGGGAGGGTGGGGATGGATCCAGCGAAGGCATCCAAGACAATCTTGTGGATAGTCCACATGGCGATTGCAACCACCAGAGCATGGAGGGAGGGTGGGAGGGGGGAGGCCATTGATAAAGCAAACATATCTCTTGACAGACTGAAGGGATGTGTTTGATCCTGGCCTAGCAGACGTTGGACTTCGCGCCATATTATTTTAGAGGTGGGGCACTTCTCCAGGCGGTGGAACAGCGTTCCATACTGGCCACACACGACACAGGATGAGTGTAAAGCATTAGAGCGCTCAGCTGTACGATACACCCACCTCAGGCAACGCCACACATGGGAGCGGACTTGAGGCTGCAACAGAGGATGGTGTGCATATTTCCAGATAGTCTTTTGGGTCTCAGTGGAATAAGGGTGTACATCATGTCCAGGTAGTCCACCCTGGATAGGACTTGGGGTCGAATGGGGATCACGCCATCATGGATGGGTAGCCCCTGTACCTCTTGTGTGAACTGAGGAGAGGGGCGGCCTCTTCAGGTTGTATGTCCACTAATACGAATTCTCCACTCTGCGCTTCGCATGGAGAGTAGGATTCGTTTGTAGTGGGTTTTGGTCCCGTGAGGACCTGTGGCCGATGTGTGTGATGCGAGGTATTTCATCAGGGAGTGGGGGTTTGATGGATTGTTGAGGCCCAAGGCTCGGGAGAAGTTGGAGCGGGCCGCGTGGGACCAGTGTTGGGATGGGAGTGTAGGAGCAGTGACGGCCGCAATCCAGGTGCCCAGGATCTTGGCGGCATGGGCTTTGGTCAAGTAGGCCCATGCCACCATGATGATGAGGGCCAAACATGACCTCTAGCCGTACTGGTGGAGGGCGGCCTGACCAAAGCCAACCTTGTAGCAAAGCATACAGGGATTTGAAGAAGCTTGGGGAGAAGGGGATGGTGTGGGCTCCGAACCAGACTTTGGATAGTAGCATAGAGTTGGCAAGAACAACCCTGCCAGTGAGGGTAGTAGGGTGGGCTCTGAGAGAGGCGATTTGCTTCATCACGTTGTCCAGTATATGGCACTCCATTACTGCTGACGCGTATCCCCCTGCCTCCATCCACACGCCCAGATGGCGTACCAGTCCTATGGTAGGTCGTGGCACAAAGGGGAGCACCAGTGGAGCGGTGTGTTTTGAGTTAGTAAGGCGTGGATGTGAGCGAGCAGATGGGCCAGGTTGGGAACTACTTGCTGGGGCCCAGCAGTTCTGAAACTGACCAAGGAGGATGATTTTGGTTTTGGAGGCGTTCAGTGCCGCGTTGCTTACCCAATAATATTCCTGGATGAGGGCTTCAAGCGCACGTGCATCTTTGTTATTAGACACCCCCACCACGCAATCATCTGCAAATGCCATCATCTTGACTGGGGTTTGGCCTGGCACATGGACCCCAGTGAGTTGGGCAATAACATTTCGCAGTAGTGGGTCAAGGCTGAAGTTGTATAAGAGTGGACTGAGGGGGTCCCCTTGTCGCAGGCCCCTTTGAGGATGGACTACTTCCGTTAGGAAACCTGGGCCGCGCACTGCCATTGTAGCAGATTCCGTGAGCAGCATCACCCAGTTAATGAAGCGGGGAGGTAGGCGGATTTGTTAGAGGCAGGCCCTAAGGTATTCCTAGTTTACTCTATCATAGGCCTTTTGTTGGTCCAAGAATACAAGTGCCCCAGAGGCTGTGGACTGACACACATTAGCCACAGAGTGCACGTTATCCCAAATCGACATTCTGGGGATGAAACCAAATTGTTCTGGGGAGATGGTGGCAGATACTACAGTCCTTAAACGGTTAGCCATGATTTTGGTTTATAATTTTGGTGTCTATGTTTGTTATAGAAATGGGGCGCCAGTTGGCTAAGTCTAGCCTATCCCCTTTCATGAAGAGTGTGACCATAAAGGCCTCATGTCCACCTGGTAGGAGGCGCGTTTCCAACAGGCTTTGGTTGAGTGAGGCTAGCAGCAATGGGGATATATATTTAAAATATATTTTTTGTAGAACTCATATGGAATGCCATCTGGGCCTGGGCATTGTCAGTTTGGCGCACTGCGAATGGTAGTCCATAATTTGTTATGAGTAATTAAATTCATTATTTCCAGGTATCAGAAAATGGTGTGGATATGAGCTCAGTCGAGAAATTCCGCCATTTCTGGCTGGCTAAATTGGTTCAGCTCACTATAACTTGGAGTAGTATCTTTGCGTTTTGATTGCCACTTCGGCCAGTGTGTCCACAATAAAATTATCTGATCTTCACACCTGTGTGCAGGCCACGCTCTGGCGTGGTGCAAAATTTTTTTGAAGAAGTATGCGGTGCACTTGTCACCTTTAGTGATGCGTGTGGCCCTGTATTGGACACAAACCGATGTTTGTGTTGCCTTTCAAGTGCGTTGAGGTGGGTGGCTGCCTCCGCCCAATTCTGGCCCCATGCAGGGCTATATCCTGTGGCTGGAATGTTGGACTCTAAGTGGGCCAAACTCACCAGCGCGCGCGATATAACCGCCGATGTGGCTCGTGAGCATCTGGATGAGAGATGGCAATAGTGGCGGATGGTGTCTTCTTTGAAAGTTGCCCATGTGGAAATGGGGTCTGCACAAAATGGTGCAACAAACAATTTTGCCAAAGTTGCCTCTTCCACCCACGTGGAAAATCCTGGCGATGCGAGCTCTGGGGGGCGGATTTTGCACCAATGTGGGTCTTTGCAACTGTGACAGGTAAGTGGTATGTTAATGAGACCAGTCGGTGGTTGGAGAATTTCATTTTCATTGTTTTGAAGTGGGAGATGTGGGGTTGGAATTTTGCCAGTGCTAGAATAAGGTCAATGCAGGTCATGGACCTTAATTGGCCATTGTGGATGTGGGGACGCGTCATGTTTTCGAGCAGTGGGGTATGTCACAGCAGCACATCCATTAACCCAAGGGTGGCTTTTATAATGCGTAGTTCTACGTGACCCTGTGGGGCGTGGGGTGAGGGTGGCCACCGGTCCATTGGTGAGGTTAGCCAACAGTTCATGTCGCCAATTAGGAAAGAATTGAGGGGTAGCAGGAGAGATTTGACCGACGAGAAATATCCTGACGCTCATGTGCACCATTTGGGGCATAAATGTTGACGATTGTGTGTGCAACATCAGCCCATGAGAAGGTGACAACAAGCACTCAGCCATTTAGGAATGTTTCTGAAGATGTAAATTTGAAAAATTGTTTTTCCAAATTAGCACCCCACAGTGCTTTGACCAAAAGGATAGGGATAGTAGGAGCATTGTTTTCCAAGCTTCCTCAGAACCTCGTGGACAGTGGGACTCCTAGATGGCCAGGATATCCACGGGTAAATTGTTTTGTAAAAAACTCAGTTTCCTAGCCTGGGATGGGGAGGCCTTGAGTCTGGCGATATTCAGCGTCCCTAGAGTGAAGGTTTCCCCCATCGCACCTTAGGTGTGAGGGGTGGGCCCCCTGGCCCACCAGCCTCTTCCAGGTCCCCACGGGCTTTCACAGCAGCGTGGGTATTAGCAGCAACGCTATCAGGGTTTTTGTTAATTTTTGCAGAAAGAGTCGCGTTGGCTTTGGCCTTCGCTTTTTGTTTTCCCGACGTTGGACGAATTTTTTGTGGTGCGGATAAGTTTGGTGCACCGTTGAGTGGGGCAAAAAAAATTTTCGTTTGGGATAGGTCCCAAGTCAGTTTCGACTGGGGCTTGGGTGCAGCGATTGGGTGAGATCAAATCTCCCATCAGATCCTCGGATTGAGTGGCCCATTTGGCATAGGCCTCCCAATCTGATTGGGTGATGGATTCCCAAGTTGCTTCCACCGCGAAGGTCTCCATGTCCTCCTGGCGTTATGAGTGTGGGATGGTGGTGGTGGCCTTGGCTGCTTCCTTGGCCGCGGTCCTATGGGCCTGCTTGGCCTTCTTCCGCTCCTGCGGGGAGATGGGCTTTACCAATAGGTAGCAGCCTTGTGCTCCCCACGGGAAAGCCTCCCTGGTGCTTGCAGTTGGTTTGTAGTGCGCCTCTCTGCTGGCCATGGCCGCCGAGGGGTGCTCTTGGAATGTGATGCCCTCTTTGATGGGGCATGCATGCGCCTTATGGCCAAACGCATCACAGTGGGTGCAAATGGGGGGTGCGCTGTCCACGGTTACCCGGAATGGGTGGGTGGTGTGCCCTGTGATATCAATAAAGGTGGAGTGCAGGATCTGGGTTAGGTCCTTTGCGATCTCCTCGGTTGGGGTCAGAACTGCGATGGCTTTGCCGGTGCACAGGTGTGGCAACAGCATGAAACGTTGCATTTTGAAAGATTGTATTTCGCTGTATATGGTGAGACCATCATTCAGGTGTTGCTCCAAAATGTCATGTTTTACCGTAGTGGGCAAAAAGTCAAACGTGAGGAAAATTTGGTTTGATTTTTTCCATCTGGTGCATTTAGTTTCAACGACCTGTTGCCCTTCGGGGAGGTCGACCACTATGCGCACCACTGCAGCCTCATCTGCTTCTATTTTGCTTTCAAAACCTAGGTCCAGCCAACCACGCGACATGGAGTGAGGTGCAACGTACACCGCGGCCAGGAAAATTTTGTGTACATCTTCACAAAATTTTTCCCATAGGGCCATTTTTTGGATGTCCAGATACACATGGACTCTTAATTCCACCAATAAAAGTGGCTGGGAATGTGGCGTGTTGATGTACTGGTTGCATCATGCTTGCCACGTGAGTATCTCCGGGGAAATTGTGACCGCCAGTTTTTTTAGATTTTTTTCTATTCCGCCAGATTCTCCGGGGCGTTTTTGAACGTTAAAGGCCACGGGCCTTCCACCTGCTCCTCTTGCCTTGCTTGCCCAACTGCTCCCAGACATGGGCGCAGACTAATCCCCTCTATGAGATTATCAAACTAGATTTATTCTTGAATTGAATGGGTTGCAAAAGTGTTTGCAACGAGAAAGAAAAGTTTTTTTATTGTCAAACTTTCTAGTTCCACTGATTTGGTGCTTTTATGGTGGTAGCAGATGAGTTTACCAAGTTTATATTGTTCATCCTGTGTCATTTAGCAAAATCTTCAGAGGATACAGCAAGGATCTTTATCATATATGATTATTCTATGTTTGGCCTACCCCTGGAAGTGGTGAGAGATTGGGGCCCTCAATTTACAGCCCATTTTAGAAGCACCTTTTAGGCATCTTTAGATCAAGACATTTTACAAAACCGTGTATTATCCAAAGACTGATTTTAAGACATCAATGGTTAGCTAGAGTATTGAGAAGTACCTTTTCTGTTATGACTCTGCTACTCAGGTTTTTGGGCTGTTGATATTCCCTTGGCGCATTTCACTTAATATAATGCAACCCACTTTTCCACTAGCTTACCCCATATAAAGATACTTTAAGATACAACCCTTGTTACAAATTTGCCTTTGCCTTCACTCAGAGGTGTCTGCTGAAGAGGAACGCCTGCTGCAGAACTAGGAAACCCAAAACCTGGCTCATGAGCATTTGCAAAGGCCATCAGTGAATATAAGGATTTTGATGATGAGAGCGGCTTCTGGCATATGAGTTCAAGGTGGGCTCCATGGTCATGTTGAGTATGCGCCTCATGCATATGAAGGTTCTTTCGTGGAGTTTTTCAGTAAAATTAGGGTCTCCATGTGGTGGAGGAAGATTTTGGTGATGGGGCTTTCCATTTGACGCTCCTTTCACATTGGAAGCAGCATAACATTTTCCACGCATCTCAGTTGTCCTTTCAAGGGTAAGAAATCTTATGCGCTGGATACAGTATTGGTTGATGACTCTCAAGAGGCTGAGGTCAAGGAATTCCTGTCAGCATTAGAATATTTACATTTATTTCGGGGCATGGTTGCTTGGAAAATCTACGTAATATATAAGACAGCTGAGTAAGTACTAGGTATGCATCTAATGTGACGAGTTGGTCTAAGCATTCCGCAAATCCCACCATAAGGCTCCTTGCCCCCCCCACCAAAAAGCCGCCTTCCTGAAAATCAAGTTGCTAAAAGCTCATTAGAATTAAGTGCTTATGCAAGCTCGTGGCACTGGAGCTCCTCCTGTCCAAATAAAGGTGGAAGATGTAAGCCCTGGAGATCAACTCCTAAACCTAGACAGGGAATGGTTTCCCTAATACCCTTAAAGTGATTAAAGATTTCTTCCCCCTCACCAACAAGGGCGATCTAGCCCATATAATGGATGGCATTAGGTTACAGCTTACTCTCTGAAGGTTTTCTCTCCCAATCCTTCCTTATCTCTAAGGAGTTGATGAAAAGATTTAATGGCTGTTGAGGTAGTGTTGGAGGCAAAAAGCACCAACAGCAATTAGGTTTCCCCCCTCCAAGGTCTGTATATTCCTAGAAAAGGATATAAGTTTCATCCAAGGACATAAGTCAATTTTAGTTGCATTCAAGTTTTTAATTTCCCTCTCAGAATTCAAAATTACCACAGGGTGGGGAGAAGTTGAATTCAGTAGTTCTGGATGTGCCTAACCTAATTGATACAAAGTAAAATCTTCACTACCTCCATTGTACCTGGGTGCACCCCACCTGTCCTCAAAACAGATTTCATTAATCTGAAAGACATTTCTTCAAGTGAGAAATAAATTTTAGTAATTTTGATAATTATTTGACCTTTAAATCAGAATCCAAATCAATATGGAGTTCATAGTGTGTCGATCCATTTTTTAGTACTAGATGGTCTGTGTTGATCCATTATTATCTTGCTAAGTGGAATTTTCTATCCTTAACGTACACAACCTTATTACTCACCTATATCTGATAAGAAAGCAGCCCTAAAAAGTTTTTATGTTAATCAAATTTTTATTCCATTTTTAATAAAAGCCCCAGTAAAACTTTTGTTGGCTTTATAACCCATATTGTTCTCTAGTCGCCATGTTTTCAGTCTTTGCAATGAATGGACATAGTGTCGCTCACCACTATGCTCTTGCCCTCTCTGTTAAATGGGTGTATTGGTATGGGGCTCATCTTCCTTTGACTTCCAATATCAATTCTTTAAAGAATTGCAATCTTACCTAGCTTTTGAGGTACTTTCAACTCCAAGTGTCAAGTTCTGAAGCTGTTTACTAATTTCCCACCTTCTGCTTCTAGAGATTTATTCCTTGGTTCAGTTCATGCCAGCGGATTCTAACCCCCTGGATTATCAGCTGCGGCTTCCACTACCACTTGCCAATACTGGTGGTGGTAACCCTCTTTGTAAGTTTTCAGCCCCATTTTAATCCTTTACCCAATAAATATAAAGCAATGTGGGCGGCTATACCCCTGATGTGTGACAGTATGGGTTGGATTAATCATCTCATTTCAACTTAGAAACTGTATTTCCATTTCCAATCTGAAAAGCCTAGGAATTTCTAACTTAGATCAGGCTTGTTTCTAAAGATGCGCCCTTCTTAAGCTATTCTTCAGGATTGAAAGTGCTAAAATATGAATTGAGGATCCCCAAAGGGCAGCTTTCAAAGGTTAATCCAACGCCTTTTCCAAACTTCAGATTAAAAGTTTGATCTTTTAGCCCTATGGACCCCCTCATGCCTTACTTGATACCCTTGGCACAACAAGATTTTGTTGTGTGATCAAAAGACTTGAGTTCTCATGTAATTGGTCCTCCTAAGTTGCTCTGTCTTTTTGTTGTTGCTTTTTCAATTTCCAGAGAATTCTGATAATGATGTGATGCTTGCTAGTTTTATTACAAAAAAAAATAAAAAAGGATACTTCAGAGACTTTCAACCTTACTTACCTGTCAGTGTTTCAACTTTTGAGTTTTGATGTCTCACTTGACAATTTTATTGCAACAGATAAAGCAATAAATATTAACCAAAAGGTTGAAAACATTACTTTCCTGTTGTTCTTTTCCTGTGTTCAAGTTTATTGATTCTGAGGTGAAGAGGGTTTAGTATCATCTAGCCTTAACACTTTCCTCCATAGTCCAGTTACAAGTTAAACTTATTTTGGTGCCATCTCTATGGTACCAAACATAACGCATATGATGAATGGAAGCTTTGAATTTCTATTTGTTACACCTGGAAATATGGTTTGTGTTAAAAGTATCTACGCATTCAGACTGAAAGGATGGTCTAAGTTTTTTGTCCGCTTCCATGACAGAGCCTTAGACTTATCACCCTTTTTGGTTATAGAGGGGTGCAAGATCCGATCCAAATTATTATCTGAGTCTGGAAACCTTACAAGTATGATATTGATTTAGATAAAAATTAAATTAGCCATCTTCTGCGTTGTCTCATTTTAAAATCACAATTATATTTGAGTCTTTGGTAGTGTCCATTATGCTTAAATCCATCCCCATAAAGCCTGTGCATGCGATACCAGTCTTTTGATAGCCACGTGGTGATATGCAAAAGCCTAATAATAGTTGAGTATATTGGATGCACATATCTAACTAACTAATTTCTGATAGTGTCCATTTTAGTCATTTGGTAACCTTTTCAAGAGAAAGAGAGCTTTAGAAAGTTTGTTGATTCCCTTACAGTTGATCCTTTTTCTGTTAACGTTAAAAAGCTAAAATGGTTCTTGTCATACATCCTACAGCTCACTGAAAACGAAAGAAAGACCTCAGCAAATTATTTTTATAGCCTCTTGGTATGCTTTTTTATAAACAATGTGCCTGTTGGAACATCAATAAATTAGTAAGACCAGTAATATCTACTATCAATTACTAGTATATTTTTTTAAAAAAAATTGTACTCTCTTCTGCTGGATGCCTATTAGTCAATTATATATTGTACAAGGTCTATCCATTTCTCCCCTTGTAGTGAGCACCAACAAGCAGAATCTACAATGATATATAAAGATTATACACTAAATTGTAGTTATGGGTAAGCTCAGGTAGAAATTTGTCCTTTTATAAAAATAATAGACATTATAATAGCCCTCTGGTCACTATTCATTATTATAGCCGGCCTATATGATATTGGCTTTACGCCTAATGACTCCAAAAATAATTATTATGCTATCTAAAAAAAGGAAGATATAGATAAACTTTTATTTATGTTTAATTAAGTTAATCTGACCAAGGGTAGGTAATATTAATTGCTCAAAGAGAAAAAAATAAAAACTTAATTGAAGAGCTGAATCAATTAGAATGAGTGGTTGAAACAAAACAAGAATAAAACACAGTAAACCAGGTGGGAAAGCAGGAAAGCTCTTATCTGACCATGGCGGAAGGGGAGGGGGATCAGAGGACTTGGCCTCGCCTGTTTCATCATCACCCAAGAGCAAAGAATGGGGGTAGGGTAGAGAGCAAGGGCATAGGAGCATTAGCAGTATGCAGTTCAATATATTTATAAATTAAATATAATAAAATTTTTCAGCTTTGATTAGACTTTTAATAGTCCAAAAAGGATGCTCTGTATTGAATGCAGGTATTGGGGAGGTTTGTGAAAGTGGCAATATTAGTGTGGTCATCTTTGAATTGAGATTCTACAATAACACTGCAATGTTTTGGTTTGCATTGTTTTTTAAAATTAACTATGTCACTCTTTCCCAGTAGGACAATGGTCAATGGGAGGATGGGAGGATGGAGACGCCCTTTAAGCATCACTTAATTGGTGGCAGCTTTGTAGAGGGGACAACAGTTGGGTGTGGCAGCTGCTTCAAAAAAACTGGTAGATACTTTATAACTGAGCAGTGTTTGTCTGGGGCATAGTAACTAATGGGAATTGAGAATCATTAATTTATTTTTATTGAATGCTTAAGGTGGAGATTAGATGACTTTGAAATTATATAATTCAGAAATGTCATTCATAAGCTTTAAGAATACTGATTGAATTGGATTAAACAATTTGTACAAGAATGAGGTTTGGTTGGTATGTATGAGGAAGATTTGAATGAACCATATTTTAAGCTGCTTCTTGATTGGTTTGGGTGGGTATATTTTGAGGATGGGCCTGATTGGCTGATGATGGAACTGTTGCAGCAATAGGTTTATGGGAGGATGAAGAAGGATTGTTCCCAGACAGAAAATGTTGTAGGGTTGGTGGCAGATCGGATGCCAACGGATATGAGTTTGGAACCAGTGGAAGCTGCAAAGGAAGGGCATTCTTAATAGAACTGTTTGACTAAAAACAGTATAGACAGATATTCTAGCCACCCCTTACATGGGCCCAGAATGTTTGGTTGGGGGCAGAAGGGATAATGGAGCAAGTGTGAATCAACAAGGTTTTTCTATTAGAACTAAGTGTATCAAGGAAAACGCCTAAGGCCCTGTTATATGTGTGGTCCCAAGTGGGACCACAAATGAAGGATGGGGTCAGAGCCATAGGTGGCCTAACCAACTATCAGCTCCTTATGGAGCATATTGGGGGAAGGCGAAGGGAAAATCCTCAAACTGAACCGCCATTGTGGCGTCTGCTGGTAATCAGGTGCAAGTTGTGGGTAGAGAGGTTCCTTAGAAGACTAGGGTCACAGTTACTTAGTAGCATCAACTTCACAAGTAAAGCCAAGATTAAAATATCACTTATAGCGGCATAAGTTAATAAAGCTGATGGATGCCATCACTGCCTGCATTGAATTAATTATATCTTTATCCATGCAAGGGAAAGTTTCCCATACATGACCTTAAGGCTAAATCTATTTTCTCTGGTGGGAGTGCCAGGGGGCTTCAAGGCACCACCTGAGAATGTGCAAGGTAAAGGTTGAGATCCTTAAGTGGAATGAATTATCCCAAGGTTTGGAAGTACTGGATGTATAAGTCAAACATGTTTTCCTGCAGGTTAGCAAGTTTATAGGGTTCTGCTGCTGACCCACACTGGAGCAACTGGTGGATGAGTAAAGGAAATTGGTGTTGGGTTAGGAGGTAGAAGTTCAGAGTTTTTGATTATATTTTTCTAAATTTATAAAAGCTTGGAAAGTGATACTTAGTGAAAAGAGAAAGTTACCTCTTAAAACTCATTTTATATATCTTATTTTCTTAAGATGATAGTCTAATAATATTAAGCTCCTATTCTATCAGGACTGTGATCTCATCTTGTACTACATGTATATTAATTAGATTTACATACATAAATCTAATTTTTTTGATTTTTCTATATAAATTATTATTGGTCTGTTCCAATTCTTTATGTATCTATAAATTCTAAATGTACTCTTTTATCTTGAATTTTCACTATTATTTCTAAATAAAATCCTAGAATATATATCTTTTATTGTAAATATTGAGATAATATCAATTTTCTAATAATGTTAGGCTTGTTAATATGAGATCATATCCCTCAGGGCTTTGATACTATAATTTACACCTATCCAAGGATATACCTCTCAGGGATCAAAACTTCATATCTCTCTGCTTTATTCTATATGGTGATTTTTTGGTATAGTGTAAGGATCTCATTTGAGGGGGTTTACAAACTTATGATCTAGCCATGTTAGGTTTCTGACAGCCATAATAACTTTAATTGCTACAAGGCATTTAATTAATCCCTCCTTATGGACTGTTGCAATATTTTAAATTTTAAATTTTAAATTTATTGTGGGGAAGGCCGACCATGGGATGACACTTCCGAATATGACTCAGACGAGACAAAACTTAGTACCAGGTGAGGCACCCCAGAGAAGCGATGCTATCTCTTGTTGCCAGCGGGAACGCCACTTATGGGAAGGGGGAGGGAACGTGTGTAGGGGGCGTAGCCACTATTGAGCACGTGTGGAAGAAGGGGTCTGATTTGATGAACCAGACTGGGAAGCAGGAGGAGACCAGCTGCGGCGACGTGGTGGGAGATATCCAAACATCCACACTTGAAAGTGATCCACCAAATGAGACCGGAATCTGTGGACAGCTTCAGGGAGGGTGGGGATGGATCCGGCGATGGCATCCAAGACAATCGTGTGGATAGTCCACATGGCGATTGCAACCACCAGAGCACGAAGGGAGGGTGGGAGGGGGGAGGCCATTGATGAAGCAAACATATCTCTTGACAGACTGAAGGGATGTGTTTGATCCTGGCCTAGCAGACGTTGGACTTCGCGCCATATTATTTTAGAGGTGGGGCACTTCTCCAGGCGGTGAAACAGCGTTCCATACTGGCCACACACGACACAGGATGAGTGTAAAGCATTAGAGCGCTCAGCTGTACGATACACCCGCCTCAGGCAGCGCCACACATGGGAGCGGACTTGAGGCTGCAACAGAGGATGGTGTGCGTATTTCCAGATAGTCTTTTGGGTCTCAGTGGAATAAGGGATGTCCATCATGTCCAGGTAGTCCAACCTGGATAGGACTTGGGGTCGAATGGGGATTACGCCATCATGGATGGGTAGCCCCTGTACCTCTTGTGTGAACTGAGGAGAGGGGCGGCCTCTTTGGGATGTATGTCCACTAATACGAATTCTCCACTCTGTGCTTCGCATGGAGAGTAGGATTCGTTTGTAGTGGGTTTTGGTCCCGTGAGGACCTGTGGCTGATGTGTGTGATGCGAGGTATTTCATCAGGGAGTGGGGGTTTGATGGATTGTTGAGGCCCAAGGCTCGGGAGAAGTTGGAGTGGGCCGCGTGGGACCAGTGTTGGGATGGGAGTGTAGGAGCAGTGACGGCCGCAATCCAGGTGCCTAGGATCTTGGCGTCATGGGCTTTGAAGTCAAGTAGGCCCATGCCACCATGATGATGAGGGCCAAACATGACCTCTAGCCGTACTGGTGGAGGGCGGCCTGACCAAAGCCACCTTGTAGCAAAGCATGCAGTGATTTGAAGAAGCTTGGGGAGAAGGGGATGGCGTGGGCTCCAAACCAGACTTTGGATAGGAGCATAGAGTTGGCAAGAACAACCCTGCCAGTGAGGGTAGTAGGGTGGGCTCTGAGAGAGGCTATTCGCTTCGTCACGTTGTCCAATATATGGCACTCCATTACTGCTGACGCGTATCCTCCTGCCTCCAACCACACGCCCAGATGGCGTACCGGTCCTATGGTAGGTCGCGGCACAAAGGGGAGCACCAGTGGAGTGGTGTGTTTTGAGTTAGTAAGGCGTGGACTTGGGCGAGCAGATGGGCTGGGTTGGGAACTACTTTCTGGGGCCCAGCAGTTCTAAAAAACCGACCAAGGAGGATGATTTCGGTCTTGGAGGCGTTCAGTGCCGCGTTGCTTACCCGGGAATATTCCTGGATGAGGGCTTCAAGCGCGCGTGCATCTTTGTTATTAGACACCCCCACCACGCAATCATCTGCAAATGCCATCATCTTGACTGAGGTTTGGCCTGGCACATGGACCCCAGTGAGTTGGGCATTCACATTTCGCAGTAGTGGGTCAAGGCTGAAGTTGTATAAGAGTGGGCTCAGGGGGGGTCCCCTTGTCGCAGGCCCCTTTGAGGACGGACTACTTCCATTAGGAAACCTGGGCCGTGCACAGCCATTGTAGCAGATTCCGTGAGCAGCATCACCCAGTTAATGAAGGGGAGGTAGGCGGATTTGTTAGAGGCAGGCCTAAGGTATTTCAATTTCTATCATAGGCCTTTTGTTGGTCCAAGAATACAAGTGCCCCAGAGGCTGTGGACTGACACACATTAGCCACAGAGTGTGCGTTATCCCAAATCGACCTTCTGGGGATGAAACCGAATTGTTCTGGAGAGATGGTGGCAGATGCTACGGTCCCTAAACGGTTAGCCATGATTTTTGTTAAAATTTTGGTGTCTGTGTTTGTTAGAGAAATGGGGCGCCAGTTGGCTAAGTCTAGCCTATCCCCTTTCTTGAAGAGTGTGACTGTAAAGGCCTCATGTCCTCCTGGTAGGAGGCGCGTTTCCAACAGGCTTTGGTTGAGTGAGGCTAGCAGCAATGGGGATATATTTAAAATATTCTTTGTAAAACTCATATGGAATGCCATCTGGGCCTGGGCATTTCAGTTTGGCGCACCGCGAATGGTAGTCCATAATTCGTTTGGAGTAATTAAATTCATTATTTCTGGGTATCAGAAAATGGTGCGGATATGAGCTCAGTCAAGAAATTCCGCCATTTCCGGCTGGCTAAATTGGTTCAGCTCAGTATAACTTGGAGTAATAACTTTGCGTTTTGATTGCCACTTCGGCCAGTGTCCACCCAGTAAGAATTATCTGATCTTCACACCTGTGTGCAGGCCACGCTCTGGCGTGGTGCAAAAAAATTTTTGAAGAAGTATGTGGTGCACTTGTCGCCTTTAGTGATGCGTGTGGCCCTGTATTGGACACAAACCTGATGTTTGTGTTGCCTTTCAAGTGCATTGAGGTGGGCTGCTGCCTCCGCCACTTCTGGCCCCATGCAGAGCTATATCCTGAGGCTGGAATGTTGGACTCCAATTGGGCCAGTTCTGCCAGCGCACGCGATATAACCGCCGATGTGGCTTGTGAGCATCTGGATGAGAGATGGCGATAGTGGCAGATGGTGTCTTCTTTGAAAGTTGCCCATGTGGAAATGGGGTCCAGCAAATGGTGCAACAAACAATTTTGCCAAAGTTGCCTCTTCCACCCACGTGGAAAATCCTGTGATGCAAGCTCTGGGGGCGGATTTTGCACCAATGTGGGGCCTTTGCAACTGTGATGGGTAAGTGGTATGTTATCAAGACCAGTCAGTGGTCGGAGAATTCTATTTTCGTTGTTTTGAAGTGGGAGATGTGGGGGTTGGAATTTCGCCGGCGCTAGAATAAGGTCGATGTGGGTCATGGACCTTGGTTGGCCATTGTGGATGTGGGGACGCGTCATGTTTTCGAGCAGTGGGGCATGTCGCGGCAGCGCATCCATTAGCCCAAGGGTGGCTTTTAGAACGTAGTTCTACGTGACTATTGGGGCATGGGGTGAGGGCAGCCACTAGTCCGTTGGTGAGGTTAGCCAACAGTTCATGTTGCCAATTAGGAAGAATTGGGGGTAGCGGGAGGGATTTGACTGAGAAAAATTCCTGACGCTCTTGTGCACCATTTGGTGTAAATATTGACGATTGTGTGTGCAACATTGGCCCATGAGAAGGTGACAACGAGCATTTGGTCATTTAGGAATGTTTCTGAAGATATAAATTTGGAAAATTGTTTTCCAAATTAGCACCCCACAGTGCTTTGACCCAAAAAGGATAGGGATGGTAGAGCATTGTTTTCCAAGCATCCTCAGAACCTCATGGACAGTGGGTTTCCTGGATGGCCAGGATATCCACGGGTAAATTATTTTGTAAAAACTCAGTTTCCTATCCCAGGATGGGGAGGCCTTGAGTCCAGCAATATTCAGCATCCCTAGAGTGAAGGTTTCCCCCATCGCACCTTAGGTGTGAGGGGGTGGGCCCCCTGGCCCACCAGCCTCTTCCAGGTCCCCACAGGCTTTCACAGCAGCGTGGGTATTAGCAGCAATGCTATCAGGGTTTTTGTTAATTTTTGCAGAAAGAGTCACGTTGGCTTTGGCCTTCGCTTTTTGTTTTCCCGACGTTGGACGATTTTTTGCGGTGCGGATAAGTTCGGTGCACCGTCGAGTGGGGCAAAAAAAAATTTTTGGTTGTGATAGGTCCCAAGTCAGTTTCAACTGGGGCTTGGGTGCAGCAATTGGGTGAGATCGAATCTCCCATCAGATCCTCAGATTGAGTGGCCCATTCAGCTTAGGCCTCCCAATCTGATTGGGTGATGGATTCCCGAGTTGCTTCCACCGTGAAGGTCTCCAAGTCCTCCTGGCGTTGTGAGTGTGGGATGGTGGTGGTGACCTTGGCTGCTTCTTTGGCTGCGGTCCTATGGGCCTGCTTGGCCTTCTTCCGCTCCTGTGGGGAGATGGGCTTTACCAATAGGTAGCAGCCTTGTGCTCCCCACGGGAAAGCCTCTTTGGTGCTTGCGGTCAGTTCGTAGTGCGCCTCTCCGCTGGCCATGGCCACCGAGGGGTGCTCTTGGAATGTAACGCCCTCTTTGATGGGGCACGCGTGTGCCTTATGGCTGAACGTGTCACAGTGGGTGCAAATGGGGGGCGCACTGTCCACGGTTACCTGGAATGGGTGGGTGGTGTGCCCTGCAATGTCAATAAAGGTGGAGTGCGGGATCTGGGTTAGGTCCTTCATGATCTCCTCAGTTGGGGTCAGAACTGCGATGGCTTTGCCAGTGCACAGGTGTGGCATCAGCGTGAAATGTTGCATTTTGAAAGATTGTATTTCGCCATATATGGCGAGACCATCTTTCAGGTGTTGCTCCAAAATGTCACGTTTTACCGTAGTAGGCAAAAAGTCAAACGTGAGGAAAATTTGGTTTGATTTTGTCCATCTGGTGCGTTTAGTTTCGATGACCCATTGCCCTTCGGGGAGGTCGACCACTACGCACACTGCTGCAGCCTCATCTGCTGCTATTTTGCTTTCAAACCCTAGGTCCAGCCAACCACGTGACATGGAGTGAGGTGCAACGTACACACGCGGTCGGGAAAATTTTGTGTACATCTTCACAAAATTTTTCCCATAGGGCCATTTTTGGATGTCCAGATACACACAGACTCCAAATTCCACCGACGAAAGTGGCTGGGAATGTGGCATGTTGATGTACTGGTTGCATCGTGCTTGCCACGTGAGTATCTCTGGGGAAATTGTGACTGCCAGTTTTTTTAGATTTTTTTCTATTCCGCCAGATTCTCCGGGGCGTTTTCAAATGTTAGAGGCTGCGGGCCTTCCGCCAGCTCCTCTTGCCTTGCTTGCCCAACTGCTCCCAGACATGGGCGCAGACTAATCCCCTCTATGAGATTATCAAACTAGATGTAGTCTTGAATTGAATGGGTTGCAAAAGTGTTTGCAACGAAAAAGAAAAGTTTTTATCACAAATTGACTTTTGCAATATTCATTACTTATTTCCTCATGATTTTATCAAATCTCTGGATTAAATCAGACTCTGACTTGGCTATTTCCTCATGCTCTAATTATTCTGCAAACATTATTATAGTCAATTACCCAAACATTAGTTAAACCCACGCCCTGTTTATGTAATAAAATTTCTATCTTGCTACATTAGTGTATACCCTCATCTTTAGAAAGGTAATAATTTAAATCCTACTTACCCACTTCCCATTCAGCTATCTCAGGCTTGTGAAATTCCACTTCCCTGGCCAATGTGAAAATTTTAAGCTTTTTTTATATCTATATATACCACCAATATATTGGGTAAGAATCAGACATTGTATTTATGTAGATCATTAGATACCTAATAAAATAATTTTTATTGCTTTGTGATTATACTTTTGATCAATACTACTCTTAGGAGATAAATTATAGCGTTAATTAATATTTGACCTATATATTGGTAATTAATTAAGATTATGCCTAAATTTTTATATATATATTTATTAATTAATTAATTAATCTTATATCGTTAGATTAATTACTAATGATCAACAGATTGTTAGTGCTTACAAAAATTACTTT
The DNA here is from genome assembly GCA_022478985.1 of Massospora cicadina. Classification (NCBI taxonomy): domain Eukaryota; kingdom Fungi; phylum Entomophthoromycota; class Entomophthoromycetes; order Entomophthorales; family Entomophthoraceae; genus Massospora; species Massospora cicadina. The sequence goes on from JAKSZP010003312.1 coordinate 19,205, forward strand.
TATATACATATCATTATCTATGTTGTTGCCTTTAATACAAATTACAAAAGATTGTATGATTATTGCAATACATTTAATATATAACTTTGGAGTAGTATTGGCCTGATTATTTGGAGCGTTAAGTCACCACTATGTGGAATGCAAAACATATGCTCTTTGCATATAACTGTGGAGCCAGTATCAGGGACTTCTAATGATCACTTGATTATGTAAATGTCTAAAAGTTTTTGACACCAGATTGATGTCTTTATTAAAATTTTGAGAAGATTGATAATTTTTATATTGTTAATACCATCAGTTTTGAGTCAGCCAACTATGCTTAGCAAAAATCCTCAGGTAGGTATTTCATTCAAGGTTATTTAACCTATGAAATATAAAATTCATTGGGGAGTAGAAGGCCTAGTTATTTGTACCATATGATAACTTCTCTGGAAGCATAAATTTGATTTTCAAATTTAAATTAATAAGACACCAGTCTGGTTAGATTAAATGCTTAAAAGAATATACATAATGCTGAAATTTACATGGTTAAATGGCATAATATCAGGGACAGATTGTAAAAATAAGACAGACAGTGAAGAGGTTGATAGGAAAAAGTCAATGAACCTGCCTGACCTGAGCACACGCTGTACTAACGCTGTGTAAGGGAAAAATATGCCAGTTGGTTCTGGGGGTGCACTTGATAGACATGTGGATACTACATCCTTAGCCTTGCAGTGCACCAGTTTTTTTAGATGAGGACATAACATTATGTTTGTTAGGGAAATTGGGCTTTGAATCCCGTTTGGTTTACCATATTGCCAAATCTGGAAAAATCCATTGAAGTCAATCACCTGAGTCCAAGCGTACTAAAGCTATAGTACCATAAAGAATGGTTGGTTATGCTTATAGATTGGATTGGGTGCAATGCATTACCCATTGGATAATGATACCCATAAATCTTAATAATTATTGTTTCACGACCACCCTTCTTTGTTGGTCTACTTGGTTATAATAAATCCCAACTTTTTTATTAGATATGTATATATGTTTAGCACTATTTGCTTACCTCCAGGAGATCCCAGATAATGGCTTTTATTCAACCCTTACCCTGGTCACTTTGAGCACTGTCCTCCTTTGTGGTGCACTTTTTAAATTAGTGCTAACAGTTTGTTACCAGGTTTTGGATGGTGCCTTCCACGCACCTCTCCAGGAATTTTAGTGAAATAACATGCTCTTTACAGAAACCCTATTGTCATGGATGAGGCCACAAATGGTGAAGAAGATCACTCCTCAACCAGTGGAATGACTGGTATTCAACCTCAGACTATTAACGGTACAGGCGCCCAGCCCACTGCAGATGGGGCAAACAAGGCCCTTTTGTAGATGTGGGTGAGAAAAGAATTTTTGTGAAGTCAGGATGACGTCATGAAAAACACTTTTGCCCTGATGAGTCAGAGAACTTATTTTTAGAAATGACGCCACTGCTGAGATTCACTATGAAAATCAAGCCCCTTATATACCTTTGGGGCCAAAATAATTTTCAATCCACCAATTATGCTACAATGAGCTGAACAAAGTATGCCAACAAGAGCATCTGAGGATAAAAAGTGAATATTATTAAATCCATAAATCATCCAATTTCGAGAATTACTCAAAAATCTGATGAGAGGCACATTGTAGAAGAACCATTGCTTGAACTAAAGTTGAGATGAGTACTACCAAATCAGTGTTAAACCAATATAAATGGAAGGTACAATGGCCCAGCACTTAAAAGAGGGTACCATTGAAAGACCCCCTGAATATCCAGATTCAGGGATAACCACCGCGAGATGGAGTTTGCAGTTATAAAAATTAGCCCAAATGGATGAAAATACAAAAGCAGCAGTCAGGAGACTTCTGAATAGGTGATCTTGAATTTTTTATATATCAAAACCCATGTTCCCAATTATTTCACAATATCTCATTCACTTTTATAACTTGATTTTCCCTTGTGGTATATTAATACTTAACTTTTTATCTTAATTATAAACTTTACCACAGAATCCCGGGTTTATCCTTTTATCTGCCTCATAGTTAGTTAAGTAATTTAATCAATAGTAACCAGTCTGGAAAAAACCAAATATTAGAATACAGTATCAGTCTGAGATCTTCTCCGTTTGGAACAAGACACTCTCTAGCTCAGATACTTTGGAGATAAGCTGTCAAGGGAGAAGTTAGATTGGCTTCAGTTGAGTCCTGAGGGCCAACGGCTATAAGAATGCCTTAGAGTGTCTACAAGAGTTTCACCGTGAATACAAAGAAATTACCAAAGCGATCAATGCTACAAGGAGTAGCATCAGAGGAAAATATGCTCTATGAGAATGATTGTGATTTTAGCAAAAGTTGTCTAGTGCCTAATATGCATGGAGTAGACCCCCTGAGCAGTGAGTTGGCCTCACATGTTAAGCGAGATGAGGTCAGTGAGCTGACTGTGGTGCTCACTACATGGTGGCATCATCAGGCCCTAGTGACAATCATTAGAGTTCTCATGAGCAGTTCAATAATGTAGCAGATATGTAAGTATATTATGGAGAGGATCTCTCTGGCTCCTGTTGAAGGAGGAGGATACAACCCATTTAAGACTTTGTACCCTGAATTAGAAGTTCACAATCTATGCAACAACCTTGATCATGTTAAGGAGAACACCAGAAGAGCACGCATTGCCACACTACATATTGTAAATAGACCATCGCCTATTATAAATTTGGAAGCTACTTATCTTTCTTGTTTCAAACACTTTTACAACCCATTGGATTCAAGACTAAATCTAGTTTGATAATCTCATAGAGGGGATTAGTATGCGCCCATGTCTGGGAGCAGTAGGACAAGCAAGGCAAGAGGAGCAGGCGGAAGGCCCGCGGCCTCTAACGTTCAAAAACGCCCCAGAGAATCCGGCGGAATAGAAAAAATCTAAAAAAAACTGGCGGTCACAATTTCCCCGGAGATACTCGCGTGGCAAGCATGATGCAACCAGTACATCAACACGCCACATTCCCAGCCACTTTTGTCAGTGGAATTCGGAGTCTGTGTGTATCTGGACATCCAAAAAATGGCCCTATGGGAAAAATTTTGTGAAGATGTACACAAAATTTTCCTGACCGCGGTGTATGTTGCACCTCACTCCATGTCGCGCGGTTGGCTGGACCTAGGTTTTGAAAGCAAAATAGCAGCAGATGAGGCTGCAGCAGTGCGCATAGTGGTCAACCTCCCTGAAGGGCAATGGGTCATCAAAACTAAATGCACCAGATGGACAAAATCAAACCAAATTTTCCTCACGTTTGACTTTTTGCCTACTACGGTAAAACGTGACTTCTTGGAGCAACACCTGAAAGATGGTCTCGCCATATACGGCGAAATACAATCTTTTAAAATGCAACGTTTCACACTGATGCCACACCTGTGCACTGGCAAAGCCATCGCAGTTCTGACCCCAACTGAGGAGATCGCAAAGGACATAACCCAGATCCCGCACTCCACCTTTAATGATATCGCAGGGCACACCACTCACCTATTCTGGGTAACTGTGGACAGCGCGCCCCCCATTTGCACCCACTGTGACGTGTTTGGCCATAAGGCGCATGCATGCCCCATCAAAGAGGGCGTCACATTCCAAGAGCACCCCTCAGTGGCCATGGCCAGCGGAGAGGCGCACTACGAACCAACTGCAAGCACCAAGGAGGCTTTCCCATGGGGAGCACAAGGCTGCTACCTTGGTAAAGCCCATCTCCCCACAGGAGCAGAAGAGAAGGCCAAGCAGGCCCATAGGACTGCGGCCAAGGAAGCGGCCAAGGCCACCACCACCATCCCATACTCACAACGCCAGGAGGACATGGAGACCTTCGCGGTGGAAGCAACTTGGGAATCCATCACCCAGTCAAATTGGGAGGCCCATACCGAATGGGCCACTCAATCTGAGGATCTGATGGGAGATTCAATCTCACCCAATTGCTGCACCCAAGCCCCAGTCAAAACTGACTTGGGACCTATCACAACCAAAAAATTTTTTTTGCCCCACTCGATGTTGCACTGAACTTATCCGCACCACAAAAAAATTCATCCAACATCAGGAAAAACAAAAGTGAAGGCCAAAGCCAATGCAACTTTTTCCACAAAAATTAACAAAAACCCCGATAGCGTTGCTGCTAATACCCACGCTGCTGTGAAAGCCCGTGGGGACCTGGAAGAGGCTGGTGGGCCTGGGGGCCCACCCTCTCACCTAAGGTGCAATGGGGGAAACCTTCACTCTAGGGACGCTGAATATTGCTGGACTCAAGGCCTCCCCATCCCAGGCTAGGAAACTGAGTTTTTTACAAAACAATTTACCCGTGGATATCCTGGCCATCCAGGAGTCCCACTGTCCACGAGGTTCTGAGGGAAGCTTGGAAAACAGTGCTCCTACCATCCCTATCCTTTTGGTCAAAGCACTGTGGGGTGCTAATTCAGAAAAACAATTTTCCAAATTTACATCTTCAGAAACATTCCTAAATGGCCGAGTGCTCGTTGTCACCTTCTCATGGGCTGATGTTGCACACACAATCGTCAACATTTACGCCCCAAATGGTGCACATGAGCATCGGGAATTTTCTCATCAGTCAAATCCCTCCCGCTACCCCCAATTCTTTCCTAATTGGCAACATGAACTGTTGGCTAACCTCACCAACGGACCAGTGGCTGCCCTCACCCCATGCCCCACAGGGTCACGTAGAACTACGCGTTCTAAAAGCCACCCTTGGGTTAATGGATGCGCTGCCGCGACATGCCTCACTGCTCGAAAACATGACGCGTCCCCACATCCACAATGGCCAACCAAGGTCCATGACCCACATCGACCTTATTCTAGCGCCAGCGAAATTCCAACCCCACATCTCTCACTTCAAAACAACGAAAATGGAATTCTCCAACCACTGACTGGTCTCAATAACATACCACTTACCCGTCACAGTTGCAAAGGCCCCACATTGGTGCAAAATCTGCCCCCCAGAGCTTGCGTCGCCAGGATTTTCCATGTGGGTCAAAGAGGCAACTTTGGCAAAATCATTTGTTGCACCGTTTTGCGCAGACCCCATTTCCACATGGGCAACTTTTAAAGAAGACACCATCCACCACTATCGCCATCTCTCATCCAGATGCTCACGAGGCCACATCGGCGGTTATATTGTGTGCACTGGTGGAATTGGCCCACTTGGAGTCCAACATTCCAGCCTCAGGATATAGCCCTGCATGGGGCCAGAAGTGGGCGGAGGCAGCCGCCCACCTCAACGCACTTGAAAGGCAACACAAACATCAGGTTTGTGTCCAATACAGGGCCACACGCATCGCTAAAGGTGACAAGTGCACCGCATACTTCTTCAAAAAAATTTTGCTCCATGCCAGAGTGTGGCCTGCACACAGGTGCAAGATCGAATAATTCTATTGTGGACACACCAGCCGAAGTGGCAATAGAAATGCAAAGATATTGCTCTGAGTTATACCAAGCTGAACCAATTCAGCTGGCTGAAATGCAAAATTTCTCGACCGAGCTCATATCCACACCATTTTCCGATACCTGGAAATAATGAATTTAATTTCTCCAAACAAATTATGGACTACCATTCGTGGTGCACCAAACTGAAAATGCCTAGGCCCAGATGGCATTCCATATGAGTTCTACAAAAAATATATTTTAAATATATATCCCCATTGCTGCTAGCCTCACTCAACCAAAGCCTGTTGGAAACGCGCCTCCTACCAGGAGGACATGAGGCCTTTACAGTCACACTCTTCAAGAAAGGGGATAGGCTAGACTTAGCCAACTGGCGCCCCATTTCTCTAACAAACACAGACACCAAAATTTTAACAAAAATCATGGCTAACCGTTTAGGGACTGTAGCATCTGCCACCATCTCCCCAGAACAATTTGGTTTCATCCCCAGAAGGTTGATTTGGGATAACATGCACTCTGTGGCTAATGTGTGTCAGTCCACAGCCTCTGGGGCACTTGTATTCTTGGACCAACAAAAGGCCTATGATAGAGTAAACTGGGAATACCTTAGGGCCTGCCTCCAACAATTCCGCCTACCTCCCCGCTTCATTAACTGGGTGATGATGCTCACGGAATCTGCAACAATGGCAGTGCGCGGCCCAGGTTTCCTAATGGAAGTAGTCCGTCCTCAAAGGGGCCTGCGACAAGGGGACCCCCTCAGCCCACTCTTATACAACTTCAGCCTTGACCCACTACTGCGAAATGTGAATGCCCAACTCACTGGGGTCCATGTGCCAGGCCAAACCCCAGTCAAGATGATGGCATTTGCAGATGATTGCGTGGTGGGGGTGTCTAATAACAAAGATGCATGCGCGCTTGAAGCCTTATCCAGGAATATTTTCGGGTAAGCAACGCGGCACTGAACGCCTCCAAAACCGAAATCATCCTCCTTGGTCGATTTCAGAACTGCTGGGCCCCAGCAAGTAGTTCCCGACCTGGCCCATCTGCTCGCCCACGTCCACGCCTTACTAACTCAAAACACACCGCTCCACTTGTGCTCCCCTTTGTGCCACGACCTACCATAGGACTGGTACGCCATCTGGGCGTGTAGATGGAGGCAGGTGGATATGCGTCAGCAGTAATGGAGTGCCATATACTGGACAACGTGACGAAGCGAATCGCCTCTCTCAGAGCCCACCCTACTACCCTCACTGGCAGGGTTGTTCTTGCCAACTCTATGCTCCTATCCAAAGTCTATTTCGGAGCCACACCATCCCCTTCTCCCCAAGCTTCTTCAAATCCCTGTATGCTTTGCTACAAGGTTGGCTTTGGTCAGGCCGCCCTCCACCAGTACGGCTAGAGGTCATGTTTGACCCTCATCATCAAGGTGGCATGGGCCTGCTTGACTTCAAAGCCCATGCCGCCAAGATCCTGGGCACCTGGATCGCGGCCGTCACAGCTCCTACACTCCCATCTTAACACTGGTCCCACGCGGCCCGCTCCAACTTCTCCCAAGCCTTGGGCCTCAACAATCCATCAAACCCCACTCCCTGATGAAATACCTCGCATCACACACATCGGCCACAGGTCCTCACGGGACCAAAACCCACTACAAACGAATCCTACTCTCCATGCGAAGCGCAGAGTGGAGAATTCGTATTAGTGGACATACAACCTGAAGATGCCGCCCCTCTCCTCAGTTCACACAAGAGGTACAGGGGCTACCCATCCATGATGGCGTGATCCCCATTCGACCCCAAGTCCTATCCAGGGTGGACTACCTGGACATGATGTACACCCTTATTCCACTGAGACCCAAAAGACTATCTGGAAATATGCACACCATCCTCTGTTGCAGCCTCAAGTCCGCTCCCATGTGTGGTGCTGCCTGAGGTGGGTGTATTGTACAGCTGAGCGCTCTAATGCTTTACACTCATCCTGTGTCGTGTGTGGCCAGTATGGAACGCTGTTCCACCGCCTGGAGAAGTGCCCCACCTCTAAAGTAATATGGCGCGAAGTCCAACGTCTGCTAGGCCAGGATCAAACACATCCCTTCAGTCTGTCAAGAGATATGTTTGCTTCATCAATGGCCTCCCCCCTCCCACCCTCCCTCCGTGCTCTGGTGGTTGCAATCGCCATGTGGACTATCCACACGATTGTCTTGGATGCCATCGCTGGATCCATCCCCACCCTCCCTGAAGCTGTCCACAGATTCCGGTCTCATTTGGTGGATCACTTTCAAGCGTGGATGTTTGGTTATCTCCCACCGCGTCGCTGACAGCTGGTCTCCTCCTGGTTCCCAGTCTGGTTCATCAAATCAGACCCCTTCCTCACACACGTGCTCAATAGTGGCTACGTCCCCTACACACGTTCCCTCCCCCTTCCCATAAGTGGCGTTCCCGCTGGCAACAAGAGATAGCATCGCTTCTCTGGGGTGCCTCCCCTGGTACTAAGTTTTGTCTCGTCTGAGTCATATTCGGAAGTGTCCATCCCATGGTCAGCCTTCCCCGCAATAAATTTAAATTTAAATTTAAATATAAAATGGAAGCTATTCTTAAGAATTTTGAGGAGAGACTTGTATTTTTCAAAAAAAGTGAATGGCGAAACTACTACCGCTTTCTTGAATATGTAGGGCACTTGGAAAAGCTCAAAATTATGCTGTTTGTGATGGACAAGCGTATAGAAGATTTAAAGGCACAAATGCATACTATACCTGATCCTACCTCTACTCGACATATAACTTGATTGGAGGCTCCTATGTGGACTACTCAAAGGTATGTACCACAACTGGTCAGAACTGCTACTCAGCCGACCATGATGCACGCTGATCCTGATGATTAGGATATTAACTTTGTATAATACTTTAAGACTATCTAAATACCTGGAGAAAAAACAATTTCAGGTTTCATTCAGATGTATGAGAATATCATGGATGGCGCTAATGATCGCCAGAAGACTTACCATATGCAAGGGTTTATGAGCCGTGAGGATCAGGAGATCCTTAGCGTGAGCCTACGAACTGGACTATATTAGACTGAAGTGAAAGATTTCCTCCTTTCTAAAGTCAGTAGTGGACAAGACGTCCAAAATAAGAAACAAGAGTTCCTATAATAAAATTGGAAAGAATGAGTCAGTTACAAATTACGCATCTTGCTACTACCTCAAATCTCAACAATTATGGACCACAGGAACTATGGTTTTAACTGCCGTGATAACCGTTTTATTGAGCTTATGTGAGACGCATCACAACTTGAAAATTGCATATGAATCTCGTGGTCAAGATCTTGGCGTCCCTCAAGGCTCTTAAAAAACTTTACTCATTGTAAAAGTGACGTACAAAGCTGAATATAAGGCAATTAGAACTACACCTCCCCCTTGATAAGTTCGTAATGCCATTTGTGTCACCAATGATAAGGGTGACAACCCAAAGGATAATTGTACCAAACCCCTCTGAACGCTTGACTTGCCAAGAGTTTAACTGCAACAAGCTCCATCAACCTGGCACTTCTATTGAAGTTGTCCATTACTTGCTATTAAAAAGAAGGACACTCCCATAAAGATTATACCCCAAATGCTGTCAACGGGTGGATCTTCACACTGAGGGTAAAGATGGCCTCAAAAATGACAATTTGACTATCTTAGTGTTATAATATTTGGCGATACTGTTAGGATATGTCATAAGGGTCGCACAGGTCAAACCCACCAAACAATGGATGAACAATGTGATGATCATTGGTCCTCCAAACACACTTGAAAATATAATGAAAAATATGGAGAAATTTCCCGATGACACTTTTATTTATTTTTTAATTACAAGGGTTCCTTGCTGTTCCATTCTCTCAAAACTACTAACAATCCTCCTCCTTCAATTGCCCCGTCTCACTTATATATCAGCAACTTTGGACGATGCCATTTCCTTGGCTTAGACTATTTGGTACCGCCATATTCTCATTGGTTTTGGTATGGTATTTTTAAATTATCCATCACCTAAGTTTGAGGCAATCTGATTAATATTCGTTGAATGTTGAAATCGCCTTATCATCTTATTTGGAGGCAATCCAATAAGAGCCTTTATAACCCAACATTGCCTCATCTCAAGGCGCTCAAATAATTTTAAGTAATCATCATGGTCTGTGGATTCTTGCTAATCCGCCGTAGCTATTCAGGACTTATTTTCCAGTCATATCAGAATCTCAACCCTTAGGATACCACATGTTATGGCACCTAGCGCAATGGCTGTGCCTGCTAGATTGAGAGTCCATGGCACTAGTGGATCTACATTAAGAGATGCCTATTTGGAACAAGCAAATCAGCCTACCCAGGTCGTCAATTCAGTTATATAAAATGAGCAGTTAGCTGTGGCTACACTCAAGAATTTGGCATCAGATTGAAAGGATAATGTCAAAGCTAATATGAGTGATGTTACCTTAAACAGTTTGAGGAATCTGCCACTGACGTACTGATCACTGGAAACCCTTTCAGCAAGAGTGTAACAAAAGTGAAATTAATCATCCAGAAACTTCGCGTATTGGCAGTACTGGAAACTGGAGCTCCATTTAACATAATCTCAACCAAACTATGAAGAAGCTTATGCCTGACACCGACTACAACGTGAAGTACAAACCATGGGACCTGACATGACCCATGCTCTGAGAGCTTATTCCGCGTTACCCTTATGCTTTGGGAGCATGATCTTGAAGGCACTGGCAGTGGTTTAAGACAACAACCACTATGATTTTCTAATTGAGGAACAGTTTCTCATGGAGTTTGGGGTGAAGATTGATTTCACTAATAACAAAGTGAGAATTTTGAGCTACCATTTTCCGCTGGTGTTTAAGGATGAGGACATCAAACCTTAAAAAGTAACATAAGTGCTTGATTGAAATGGATCTGTCCATTTACCCCATAACTACACTTTGATTTAGAAAGGGTTAAAGCAGCTACTGTATACTGTTAGCGCAGAGGGAAAACTCACACTGAGCGTTAGCAAAACCATAGATATTTGATTAGGGGATCAATGCAGGATGACCCTGTCAATTAACCTGAAGATCCCGCCTGATAAATATTGGAATTATATCGCCATGACAGGATCTGTGAACAAGAACCCAGAGTACTACCAAGATTCTATAACATTACCTACTATAGAGAGTTGAACAATGTGTTAGGAAACATCACTAACCAACCTCTCCAGGTCAAAAAGGAACAAGTTGTTTCATTGGACTAAATGAACAGGTTCCAAGAAATTGAATCTGTCCATGCAGTAGGGGATTTCGATAACTCATGTTTGAGGATGTGACCCTAAGAAGTAGAAGGAGCCGATGAACTTTTGGACGAGTTTAGTAACATCTTCAGTACTGTCTCCAATGATTATGACTTATGAAAGAGCGTGATCACAATATGGATACTGGTTATGCTATATCCTTTAAGTCCAAACACTACCACCGCTCAAAAGCAGAAGATGCAGTTATTGCACGAGAGCTCAACTAACTAGCTAGAAGCAGGGCTGATTAGACTGTCAAAAGTCCAATGGCATCTCCTTTGTTGCTGGTGCACAAAAAGGATGAAACCCATAGAGTAGTCATGGACTACCGCTGCCTAAATGAGATAAGAAGGACTTGTACCCACTACTGTGTATTGATGCTTTGAAATGTCTGTGATGCTCAAAGTACTTTTTGGTGATGGCTCTAACCATCAGCTAATGGCAGATGGAGCTCTCACCCAGAGGATAAGGCTAAGTGCGCCCTGATCAGTAGCCAGGTGTTGTTTGAGCCCACGAGAATGCCGCAGAAGCTCTACAACGCCCCATCTACCTTACAGAGCATGATAAATTACATTTTTGGCGATCTAATGTTATCAAGTGTGTTATTATAGCTTAATGAGATCACATTATTCAGTCAGACGTTTCAAGAGCATCTGCAGCACCTTTAAGAGTCTTTACATGGCTGTGCACATCTAACATGAAGTTGAAACAAAGCAAATGTTTATTCCTCAAGAGACAGCTAGAGTTCCTAGGGAATTTGGTTATCCCTGACGGAATCAAACCTCAAGATGGAAAGGTGAACGACATTGTGGCAATGGAGCCACCAAGGAGCATGAGGGATATCCAAGAGTTCTTTGGAATGGTGTGGTACTACTGGAAGTTCATCCCCCATTTTGCGACTTAATGGCGTCTCTCACATACCTGCTTACTAAATAGACAAAGTCTGAGTAGGGCCTGGAGCAAGAGTAGGCCTTTACGGAGTTAAAGGCATTATTGGTAGAGGCACTAATCGTGTCCTATCTGGGCTTCAACAAGACCTTCTACCTGTATACTGAAGCTAGTGACGTAGTACTTAACCCAATTTTGACCCAACTAGATGAGATTGGAGTAGTTCATTGAATTGAGTATTACTTCAAAGTATTCAGCAAGGCGGAAAATATTGCACACTTACTAAACGCAAATGCTTGGACATGATAAGAGCAGTCAAACATTTCAGACATTATCTATATGAAGTACATTTCAAATTTAGTCATGATCACGTGCCGCTCCACTGGTTAGGAAATATGAAGGGTCACTTTGGACGTCTTGCCCATTGGGATGTCCTCCTCCAAGGGTATGATTTCGAAATCAACATTGCGCATGAGATAAGCATCTCAACGTGGATGGCATCTCATGGTTATTGGTATTCCACCTGCAGACACCAGAGAGCGATTGCCTATACGAATTAATTAGGCTACCTGAAGAGGCCTGGCTGGACAAAACTGATGAAGTAAAGAGTGTGCTTAGAAGATGTTATAAAGACGCCCGGCGTGTCAATTAAAATCTGCAAAAGAAGATCAAAGTAAAGTGGGATCCATACATATGTCCTAGTGATTGCATAAAGATAGTGATGGAGGCTCACAAGCACGTGAGCCAAGGAATATTTCAAAAGATTCTGGTTTACCTAAAGGAGAGGTTCTACTGGGTGTGAATGTCTGTTGAAGTACACACAAGCCTTGGAGTTGTGTAAACCTTGTGCCATTTTTGCCCTCTGGAGAAGCGAGTTGAGCTTATGTGATTCCCCCCACTTCACCGTTCAGTAATGTCTCAATTGAAGTGGTGGGACCGTTGCCAACTTCATCCAGCGGAGCTAAGTTTATCCTAGTAACATTATACCACTTCATTAAGTGGGTCAAAGCCTCCACGGTCAAAACATATACCACCAATTCCACTGCTTTTTTCATGTATAATTAAGTGATCATAAGACATGGATGCCCTTAAGTTCTACTTTTGGACAATAGAAAGAATTTTATCTTAGACGTTGTGAAAGAACTGATGCATTTATTATGAGTGAAGCAGCAGTTCACTACCCCCTACAATCTATCCTCCAATGGAAGTGTCAAAATAGTGAACAGGACCCTAGGAGGAATTATAAATGAAAATGACCCTCAAATACAAGTCAAAGTGGGACCAGTTGCTGCCATCAGCGCTGTTGGATTACCAACTAAACCACCATCACATGATTGAGATTTCCCCCTTCAAGGCCCTATATGGGCGAGAGGCTGCACTGCCAACACTACTGGAACCAATCATTTCAGAGGATCAAAAAACCTGCCGCCTGGAAGCTAACTGTCGCAAAATCGACCATGGGCTCCACTATTGTGACAGGCCAACCAGTATGAAGACTGGTTGGCCCTTTGCTGTTTCTCCTTCATTGGCATACCAACCCCTACAAGTCCGCGTCCAACCCACCAACCAACCACCAACAGCTTCGCCTTAGCCCCAGGTGTCCTCGGCGTGTGCCCTGGCAAGTCCTGCCCACATCCTGGGTGTATCAAGCACTTCTGCGCTGCCCCACCATTGCAACATTTCACCAACTCATATGGACACGCCCCGGTGAGTCCATTCCCCATCTTGGGCGTCTATGGCACTCCTGCGCTGCACTCTGCAAGGTTGGCGGCCTGTCATCACATCCTCTGGTAGCCAGCTGGCCAGGTTGCCACTGGTTCCTTATAGGGAGGAAGCATGGGAGCTGGCAGCGCCAGCCACTCCAGGTGTGATCACCTGTGCTTATTGGGGATCTCCTGTCCTATCTACTCCTACTTTAGCTGACGAACTACTATCAAATAAAAGTAAGATGGTGCAGGAGAGATATTTATTAGGAGGGAATAAATGACTATTTATACTTCTTCTGAGCTACTGCACCCAAGTACTCCTTGGCCAATCAATACCAGAAAACCCATCAGCCACTTGATGCCAGAACTCTATAAGATTTTCAATTCATTTATCATAGTGATTCCCTCCTGATCCGCTCATCTGATCACCAAATTTTTTATTAAGCCAATTAATCTCTTGGCATGATTGCCAGTCAATTGTATAAATTCATAATTAAATTGAACCTTGAGTATCCTCAGCATGAGTCGCCAGTGCTCCAAATTAGTTAGTGGAACCATTTTTAGACGATTCATAACAGATTCATCAGCTTTCCACCAGAAACTCCCACAATGATCTACAAATGGCTTTTTGGCAGCAAATGCAGCTTACAATTAACCTAAACTTGAATTGAATTATAACATTGAATAGTATAAAACTAGGCAATTACCCAGAAATCACGCCTGACTAACCGAAACCCCTAATCTTGATACTATCAGAAAGAATCCATCTGGTTAAAATCTCAACATTGCCCTCCCCTTAACCAGATGGTATTCCTTCAGCACAACCCACCCCAATGGTGGGCCAAGACCCCCAGCGCCCCCTGAAGGAGCGCCGGTCTTAACCAGTGGCTTTCACCACTCCATAACCAGTCCTCCAACTACTTGAGCAGCTCACCAGCAAAGCCCCCTGTAGTGAGCACCACTGTCAGAAAATTGACTATGGACTCTGCTAGTTGGCAGGCCAACCAGTATGAAGACTGGTCGGCCCTTGCCATTTTGTTTTAGGCATGGGGCCAGCAGCACCAGATGATCCCTTGGTATATCACTTGCGCCATTTGGGGATCCCCCCAGCCAAATCCCTAACCAACAATAAATATAAACTTATAAAAAAAGGTGGATAGGCAAAGGGAGATATTTATTGAGAGGGAAGTACCAGGTAATTATACTGTTGGGGTTTTTGCCCATATTCCCAGCCTGCTAGATTATCTGGTATTACTAGGGGAAAATCTCTTAAGGTGAAGTGAATTGGAAATCAGTTGGCCCAAGTTTTGGAGGAACTACGTTCAGGGGTTTTAGATATTCGCCTGGTCATATCCGTCAGGGATTGATCTGGATGAATACTTAAGATCTTATTGGGCGGAGTTGCCAACGAAGTAGGGGCATCTGATAGTGATTAACTATCAGGTGTACCAATTGGGATTGGTCAGGTTTCATCACCAACTGATTGGGAATAAATAGCGAGTTATGAGGTGAGTGATGCTTCCTGCAAATAACGAATTGATTGGTTGGTGAGTAACCTGCCATAATGGGTAATAAGTCACATTACCTAAGCAGGGCGCTAGCTATTTAAGGTTGGTTCTCCTGGATCAAGAGGAAAACATTAGGGACACGTTTTCCAACTCTTTCCATTTGAGGTCTCGAGGATGTCCAATGACAGAATCCTATCCAGGATGGGGAAGGCTATCGCTGCCAAGACGAGGAAGGGTGATTCAATGGCAATGGCTGCCATTTCATCAAAGAGGTGTCAACTGAGGGTTAGACAGTTGAACCCCCCACTATATAGTTCCCTAGGATTTACTATAATAAAGACAGTAATTAGAAAAGCATTATCTACAGTTTTATTATTAATTCAGTGTATAGTTAGACTATAAGCTTCTATTGTGTCATTCCATATCAAGGATATTATTGCAGAAGTCAATAATTGGAAGACTCTCAGAGAGAAGAGTAGAGATCTGAGCAGGGTTCTAGAGATGAAGGAACCACAATAAGGGATAGCTGCCGACTGTGTGTTAGGCTGAGAGAGATTGTCGCCAGGGTATTTTAACGAAGATCTGGTGGACAAGAGTATATGAAACTAATCCCTATGAGTATGACTCCAAGATTATTTAATTGGAAATACTGGCCAAAGCGTTGGGCTGAATAATAGTTCAATCTCAATTATGGATAATAGTCTCCATACTATTATTGATTAATACATTCTATACAATGTGACAAAGTGCACAAGGAAATCAAACCTATGCAATAAAAAGGTTACTGGGTTGACGGCCAATAATCAACCTAGAGTAAGTTTTTACAAGTTGGTGCTTACTACAGGGGTAGTTGAGTGAAGAATCTACTATAATGTTATATAAAGAAGAACTACGTAAGCTGTGGACCAAGATCACCACTGTAAATCAGAATGCCTTAAACTCAGCGGACCATTGGGAGTTTGCAGCCTTGAAATAATGAGTCGCTAAGGTGGAGGAAGGAGTAGAGAATTTAGCTAACTTGGGAAAAAGTTACTTGGCAAAGTAAACTCGTTGAAGAAAAAGAAGAGGATCTTGTTTGAGAGGTCCTATACCTGAAAATGGAGTGAAAAGCAGACCGCGTTTATTTAAGAAAGTTTAGTGCAGATATTGATAAATTAATCAAACAAGTGGAGGAACTTCAAGCTCAAATATGTGCTTGTGATCCCGATATAGCAAGCAATGCTGAAGAGAGAAGTCCTCGCACAATACTTGGGAAGTCAAATACCCCAAGGAATATGCTGCCCGCTTTCAATGCCATATCAGAGATGACACCCAAAGTCACTCCACAAGTTGGCTGAGTAGCCAAACCAAGAGAATTGGCCAGAAATGACTCAGAGGAATTAGGGCAATGCTGAAATTGCCAACATTCCATCGGGATAACACCCCAGCATTTTTCCAACTGTTTGACATGACTATGAATGGCTATGGAGATTGTCAAAAGGCGTTGACAGTCATGAACTGCCTGGACACCGACTGTCAAAACTTAGTGTTACCTCACCTGGAGGGGGACAGCTGGTCATATGCTGAGGCAAAGGTGGCTATCATGAAGGAGTTCAGCTGCCCAACCCGCATGTAAAAACACAAGCAAGAATTTATGGAAATTCAGTTCCATAAAGATGAGTCTCTTGCTAGCTTCG
The DNA here is from genome assembly GCA_022478985.1 of Massospora cicadina. Taxonomy (NCBI): domain Eukaryota; kingdom Fungi; phylum Entomophthoromycota; class Entomophthoromycetes; order Entomophthorales; family Entomophthoraceae; genus Massospora; species Massospora cicadina. The sequence continues at coordinate 35,725 of JAKSZP010003312.1, forward strand.
CGGATTGATTTTACCAGGAGTTGCAGATCCTGGCTGGAGTGAAAGTATTGGATGACTTTGATGCTAGAATCACTTTGCAAGTGGCCCTTCAGCTCTATTGCAATTTGCATCATATAATGTCTTCCGTGTTCATGATGGAGATAACTACCTCACAAATGGTAGACAACCTGAAGATTTTGGGAGCGACGTTCAATGCCCCAAATAGAAGCTTTAATTCTAATCTGGTACAAAATCTGAATTCCACAAAGGAAAATGAAGGAGCAAAAGAGGCTATCAACTGAACCGTGCTGGTAAATAAGCCCAAAGAATTCAGATATTTAAGCAAGAAAAAGAAGGTCTGCTATCGGTGTGGCAGGAAAGGACATTTCACCGTACACTGCAAAAAGCTGAAGGATCAGATTAATGTGGTCCAGTCCAAGGAGATAGCAGCCATCAAAGATTCAGGAAAAGGGCCTGCTGCCTAAATAAGAAACGGTCTAGAGCAGAGGAGAAACCTGTTCCTCCTGATATCATGAATAAAGAAATAGACATTAGTGATCTGTTTATAGATGATGAGCAGGATCAACTATACCAAGTGGTCAATATGGATGTGAATGCCATGACCAGAGTTGGGGCAAAGAGAATTGACCCTGAGATAATCCAGGAAGTTGCCCGGACGTACACCTGACAACTGGTGGAAAAGATTCAAACCGCCGAGAATTCTGAAGAGTTATCAGATGTCATTTTAGATTCGCTGATTCAGAAATATCCAAATTTTTATTGGGACTTTATCATTCAAACAATTCTTTGTTGATGGCTATTGGCGCCGTACTGAGCCAAGTCAATGAACTTGGGGATGAGCATCTGGTGGCATATGTGAGCTGGACACTCTCAACCGCTGAGAGGAACTACACTGTGACTGAGAAGGAAAGTCTTGCAGTCACATATGCATGCAAGCAGTTTTGGGTGTATGTCCACGGAACACACTTTAAGATGGTGATGGACCACTATTTGCTGCGTTGGCTGCACAATCTAAGAGAACCAGAAGGACGACTGTCCCAAGGGCACTTAAGTTACAGGCTCACAATTATGAGTTTGTCCACCAAGTGGGGGCTTCACACCAGAGCGCGGATGGCTTATCGCGGTTGCCAATGGTCCAGTTGGTATACCTGCAGGCGGATGAGCTATTCCAGAGAATGGTTGAAGGAAGGATCAAGGACAAGCCTTGAGAAATCCAAGGTGCGCTTCAAAAGCAAAGGAAAACATGAGACTATTGATGAACAAGTATTCAAGACAATCAATGGGAAGCGGCTATTAACTCCAAAACCATCAGAAAGAGCAGCAATAGTACAAGCAGCTCACAAGGTTGTTGGGCACGGAGGCCTGAGAAAAACAACTGACCATATTTGCCAGAATTACTGGGAATCGATTAACTACGATGTCACAGATCATCTGGCTTGTTGCATGGAATGCCAACTGCATAAATCACACAATAATACAACTGGATACTGACTGGTCCAACCTGAATTTTCATGGCACACGGTGTCCATTGATGTGATGGGACCACTGGCAATGAGCACAGGAGGAGTCAAGTACATTATAGTAGCCATCAATCATCTGACAAGATGGGTCAAAACAAAAGCCCTAACCAGAGTTGATGCTACCAGTACTGCAAGGTTCATCCTGGATCAAGTGGTATACTGGCATGGATGTCCGCAGGTCCTGCTGAGTGACAATGGGACCAACTTCACATCTCATGTGATCCCAAGGTTAAATGAAATAATGGGGATCTGATGAGTTGTGTCAGTACCATACCAGCCAGAGATGAACGGACTGGTAGAACGGGTTAATGGGATGCTAACTGCGATGCAAGGAAGCTAGTCACAGGGAGAACTTCCGCGTGGGGAATGTACCTGAGTTCAGTGACATTCACCTACAACATTAGTCATCATACAGCAACAAAAAATGCCGTTTGAATTTTATATGGAATAAAGGCCGCGTTGCCACCAATTTTATAAATGGTGGTGGAACCTATGTCAGGGATGAGTACCAAGAAATACTTGAACTGACTGACAAGTATCCTGATTGATATGCAATTTCAAGCATTTGATAAAACCTTGAATAAAAAGATACAAGCGAAATTGATGAATGACAAAAACTGACTGGCCTTAGAAGAATATCAAATAGGGGAAAGAGTTGCTGTTGAGTAATTGACTGGACCTAATCGTTGGATATTTGATAGGGACATAATAAGGTTAGCATGTTTAAAAACTTATTATGGATCATATCAGATATCAGCAATTATGGACCAGGTATATTCTAAGCTTATGCAAAGCTTAGAATCCGCGGCCTAGCAATTTCACTTAACTATATTTGACTATGATGACACAGGCTCAAGGGCTTTGCTGGTTAGGTCAGACTTAGGATAAGTTTTGACTTAATTACTCAGCATGTGGGCTTTGTTAGTCTATGTCAAAATTAGATTTTAATGTCAGTCAGAGTTTTTGATCAAATTAATTACTAATTAGTGATATGAATCGCCTTGATATGTGCTGCCAATTGCATGTGAAAGTGAATTGGTTCAGCTATTTTGAAGAAGCGTACAAAACGCCATCTCAAGAATGATGACGGTGTTTACACTGACTCTGAGGCTGAGCATGATGCACTGAGTTGAAGTATATGTAGATGTTCTTACAAACTTTTTACGTGGCCAAGTGCCACTGAAAATAAGATGTCATGGGTAAGATGTGGTGAACATCAAACCCTATAAATAACCCTTATGTTGACACTAATAAAATATATTTCCTCTACTGGATGAGTTTATATTTTTTTCTTATAAACTTTTTGCATAGTACTTCATTTTGTATTAGTCAATTTTCACTTGGGATCAGTAGGATCAGGGCGGCGTTCAATTGTCCAAGTGAAATGACAGGGTATACAATTGAGTATTACCAAAAAGCTATATTATAAATTTTAAATTCACCATTGTGTCTAATGTCCTCACACAATAAATGCTCGAAACCACATCCCACCCTTGATGAAGAACCAACCCTTGAATCAGACCCCAAATTCAACAAGTGGCGCTCATGGCTGGGACTGCAGATGGTGATCGCGCTGAACAGGGAGCAATCCCAATCAATTATTCAGAACCATCGCTGGGCCCAATGGGAATACTGAAATGACTGTGTCCCAGATTAATTGGGATGAAGTACCCATTATTACCTATCCCGATGATCCCATTTCACCTGAAGAGCTGGAACATCTTGAACAGTAGTTGTTAAGAGGGTATCAAATAGGACAAGGGCCCACGGACAATAGTAGCAATCATTTTTATCATTAATGACAGCAAGATATGTTGTGGATGAGATATCTAGCTCATCATTATTTAAGTGTAGCTCAGATCCAAAATAATTTTATTGTGATAGAGAATATCACCCAATACTTAATTGAATTTGTACATCCCACCTCTATAAATTCTCAGATGACAATCGCCCACCATCATGCAGCCATTACTGAGTTAGTAAACTTCTCTCGCAATTCCAGCCAGGTGGGCCAAATTCTAAATAAGCAATTGGAAGCCAACTTCGCTGAGGTCCATTCAAGTTTGGAGGCAAATCACAACTTAGCCACTTGGGCTAATGACTGGGTAGCAGTATTAGCACAAGAGCTAAATGACAGACTGTATCCTATCTTTGAAAATTTCTTAGAGGAAAGAGGAGTCACCAAATTTTGGGTCAGCAATATCACTCAGACTTCTATTAATGCTTCAGAGTCCATGAGGCTTAATCACGAAGCCCAAGAGGCACAGTTAAACCATAACAATGAATTCTGTGACCAGTATCAATGCCTGAGCGCCCAAATTTCGCAGATGAAGGATGAATACACCAGAAAAATAAATTACTGGAACATACAATTCGAGGACCAATGGGTGAAAATGAAAAAATTAAGACTTTATTGATCATTTTAAGCTACAGATCAATAATCTCAATGACTATGTTAATGTTATTAATGAGTCAAACAATAATCTCCATGGAGAGTTGAACCAGTTCAAGAAGGCCATAAAAGAAAAGGACCAAGTGATTTCCACCTTGCAGCTACAAGCTACTAGCCTGAATGAGGAAATTGCGAAATTAAAATTAAAAACTGAAACCATGTCAATTGGGAAATGAAATCAACGAGCAAATTCAAGCTCTAGATGATGGGCGTTGTCAGTGTGCTTCAACCCACTTGACTGGAAATTCTTCCAAATATTATGAGGACGAAGTCAGAAATAGCTACTGAAATGGACGCTGGGCCACATCAACAACTGCCTAGCAATATGGTTGCCTTGCCAACCCTAGCGCCTCAAACCAGGATACAATGCCCCAACGCCCTAGTACACCTGGCTTTAGTCAACCTAGAAGTAATCATGATAACCAGAACGGGGAAGTGATAATTATAAACCAGCAAACCTGCCAGTCTTTGACAAGAATGGAAGTATTACCACATTTGTCAAATATTTTGAAATGGCCATGCATGGGGCCAGCGACTCCAACAAAGCAGCCACCATGATTAACTGCTTGGATGGATGGAGCATTGAGTTGATTATGCCTCACATTAACAAAAATCCAACATATGCTGAAGTCAAGGAGGCCGTGCTTCATGAATTTGGAGGTCCAGAATGGATGTCGACCAGAAAATCCAAGTTTATGAACATCAGCTTTAAAAAAGATGAAGCAATTGACGAATTTTGCGGATTGATTCTATTGCAAAGCTCAAGTTCTCTTTGGCGCGTGGGCTATGGTTGATTTTGATGCCAAGATTGCACTAGAGCATGAAATAGAACCTTACCCTAATCTATCAAACACCCTATTGCCTGCTTTCATGCAAAATCTTGCAACATCTGAAATGGTTGACTACTTGCACAGATGCTCAAAAATTATGGCCCTCCTAATACTGAATACAGATTGGGAACCGCTGCCTTTGCTGGAAAGCCCCTTCAAACCCAATAAGAAGATTGACAGTAATCCGCCTATAAGAAATGAGAAAAACTTGAATGTAAGAGCCTCATGGCTAGTGAATGAAATTACTTGCTTTAATTGCCTGTCAGACAATCTCCTTCTCAACTTAAGAAAAATAATGTTGGCGGTACAAGTGCCCCCAAATCTGCTACCATGATTGGCCCATCACCTGCCCAATCTTCAAGTAATATTGTGGTTATCAATGATATGAGTACCTATGGCGAAAAGACCTTGGTGGATTCTCAGTGGAATCCTTACTATTGGGAAAATATAGGTTTATAACCAAAATTGGCTTAAAAAGGTAATAACTAATATTAGGATTACTCTGACTTCTTGGCCAAATTTGGGGTATTCATTACCAAATGGGTTTGATCACCTCCAAGGTGAGAAGATATTACTCGATGATGATAGGGTGCAAATTAACCAATCATTACCACATGAGTTTGACCACCGCCGAGGTGAGAAGATATTACTCGATGATGATAGGGTGCAAATTAACCAATCATTACCACACAAGTCTAACCACCACCAAGGTGAGAAGATTTACTCGCTGATGATTAGATATAATTCATCAAATCATTACCACATGGGTTGGTTTTGCCTCAAAATATTTATCTTCAATCTGATAGGCCAAAAGCCTATATTTCCTAATTTGGGTGACTCAGCTTTATATACTTTTGCCTCGAATATCTATGGTCCCAATATTCGAACTAAGTTAAATAGGAAATACTAGTATTGAGAAAAGGACCTTTCTTGGTTTTTCCCTGCTTAAACAATAAATAACATAAAAAAACTTTAACAAAGCGTTATTATTACTTTTATTTATAAAGTAAATTTCTCACTTTAACAGCAATTTGTGGCATCCGTTGGGGGATCCCACAAACTGGTGCTCATACGGGGGGTCATCCGAAAACTTCAATAAGTATTAAAGTAATGGAGAGTATCACCCCCTTGGCAAAAAGGGGAAGGGACTGAAAGATGATCGAATGGATAGCCCCACCGCTTTGTTATTTGGGTAAGAAGAACAATTTGAACGCATATTAATACCTGAGTTTCGTCGCATTACCTGGCCACTACTGAAGCTTAGAGAATTATCATGGATCCTTAACCCGGGGCATTGCATCTCATGAACGAGCATCGTTGGTAGAGGAATGCCACTTGTTTCTCTATGAGACTAGTTTCCTCCCAGAGACCTATGGTCAGCTTACAAAGGACCCCCTACATATGCAAGTTTGCTCACCCTGCCTTGGTCCATATGATGCATCTCTTAGCCAGCCATAATGAAGAGCTTCATCGACACCTAGATACCCATGCAGCTCTGAATTTAGCCTATGTTAAGTTTTATCAACTGACCCCCAAACATCTTGGAGCAGTTAGATCTGGTGTGGAAGCTAATTGCAACTTCATCATACAGCTGCATGACCAACTTACTACTATTGACACTGGGATTATAAAGTATGTTGAGGAGGCCATGAAGATACTCCAGGATGAACTGAATGCTTCCACCACTAGCACCCGCTCGTTGTTGGAGGAGTTTGCTAATGAACTTAAAAAATAATGAGCAAACGCACAGGGACCTTTCAGCCCCCAACTCCGTCCCTCAAGAAGAATATGAACAGCGTGTGGCTGTGGTGGAGCAACAGTTAATTCAGGCCTTTTCACATGTCGATGAGCTGGAACACTGTCTGTTGCTTGAACCATCTAGCACCATCACCACCCTTGCGGCTAAGGTTGTTCAGCTGGAAAAGGAGCTAGCTCT
>JAKSZP010003313.1:0-42386 GCA_022478985.1 Massospora cicadina
CTTTTTCTTTTGGTATAAAAATGCTATGAAAGAACCACTGACACCCAACTAAACCCCAACAAAATTCTTAGTCCATAGCTCAAGACATTATGGTACCTCCCTAATCATTTCCAGACTTGAGAGACCCCAAGCGCTTTTTGGGAATTTGGGGGGCGATTCTTTGTCAACAAAAAAAATTTTTTAAATATAAGTTTTAAATTTGGGGGGAAATGCCACTGAGTTTGCTCCCTTTTTACCTTGAAGCACAAACTTTGGGTTTCAGGAAAACTTTTAAATTTAATGACCTATACCTTTTCATTTTGGCATTTAAAACATGCCTAACATTCTACTTTATTTAAGCAGTGAATTCTAACTGAAAGTCTCTCCTCCATATTAAGGAAGCTTTTTTGGGAAATTTCCAGCGACCTACTCAACCTTTTGGGCCCATTTATTTTAAAATCATAAGAATAAGCCTGGTCTAAAGGGTTAAAAGTTAACCCCCAAAATCCCCTACACCTGCTTTCTGCCCATTGAAAGAAAACCAACCCCCTGTAGACTTTTCCACGCCCTTAATATACATTAGCAAAAGATCAGTCAGTATAGGGCAAGAGGCCCCCTATGTGACTGAATCAAGTCCCTTTAAACCCCTTTTTTAAACTCTAGCTTTTCCCCCAGCATTTCAGGTTGTTTTGTATTAGCGGCGCCTGAAAAATGATGTCCCCCTTTCTATTAAAAGGAAATAAAATTTTATTTTCCCCTATTCTTATGTTGGTCATTACCCATCAACTCTTGGGGTATTTCCCTCTAGGAAAGAAGCTGGCAGACAAAACTTAAAAATATCAAACAGCCCCAAACTTGGCCAGGCAAATCCCCACTTGCTTCACCAGCTTTCCACAAAAACTTAATAGCCATTAACTCTCAATTTGGCTCTTTGGTGGTTAAGTAGAGGAGTCGTTCATAAGGTTAAAGTCTTTGGAAAAAATTTATACTGGTTACCAGTTAACATTATATCCCCAGACTTATCCAGAAAATAAAAAAAGGTCCAGATTTTATTCATGATGTGAATATGGACAGCTGGTAGTAAATAAAGCAATTGGGGCGTATTCCACCTTATCTTCCAATTTGGCTTTTAATTACTGCCCCGCTTTGATTAAACAATAATTATGAGCTTCTTATTGAGGTCAATGGGGATTTTAAACTGCATTATCAACCAAAAAGGGAAAATACCTTTCACTATTAGGTATTGACCCCATTAATATTTGAACTCCCATCCAAAGTAAAGGAGCCCCCAAAAAATGAACATGCCCCTTGGATACCTGCCCTCCATTTGAAAGGTCAGGTATCAAGTCTTAAGAAAAAAAACCCAAGTTACCCCTGAGGCTTGGATGCTGAAGATGGGGCCCCTCGTATGCCCCCATCCTATCACAATACCCTCTGGCTCAAAGTTATTGGGGATAGGGGATCATGATCAAATCCCTCTTAACCAATTTTTGGACTAAGTGGCCCCCCAAAACCCCCTCAATTAAAGAGGCGTTGCCCTTCCCAGAAATTTTGGATCCTGTCTCTGGAAATCTATCTCTCTTATAGGGGAATATAACAAATCAAACCCTACAAGTTCCTTGGCATGCCATTATTGCTTATGTAAAATTATGTCCCGTTGAAGATATTGCCAATGTGAGTTATATTTTGGCTCAATACAAGATTTAGGGTTTGATCCTCTATCCACCATAGCTTTTTTGACATTAGAATTGTGGGACAATCTCACCCCAACGAATTAACTTCAAAGACCTCCTCAAGGAGTATGTCAATAGCTTTTCAGTACCAAGTGACTACAGAAAATGTTAGGGGTTATTCACCAAATTGAGACCAAGATCACCCTCCATCCAAAGTCTGGCCATACAGGAAATCTAAAGTTGAAGAAGCTCAAGTGGCCTTAGAGTTACAGCAACTCTTGTAGGCTGGGTTACTTTTGTTCCTTTTAAAAGCCCTTGGGCTTCCCTGCTCTTATTAATTTGGAAGAAGGATGCTGGCCACCGTGTTGTCATGGATTATTGTCACCACAATTCAATCACAAGAAAAGATAGCTATCCATTGCCGCATATAGATGATTCCTTACACTTGATGTCAGGTTCCTACTATTTTTTGGCTATGGATCTCACCAGTGGGTACTGGCAAATTGATTTGTTGCTGAAGGATTGTCAAGAATGTGACATTAAACTGAAGGACTATTTAAGCCCACTCTGAATGCCGCAGAGGTTATGTGACGCCCCTGCTACATCCAATGAGCCATGGATGGACTTTTAGGTTCCTTGAAACGTTTGTGTGTGCTAGTTTATCTTGACGATATTACTATTTTTTGAGAACTTTTACAGAGCATATAGATTATCTCTGGCAAGTTTTCAGTGGTTCTGGCAAGCTTCATTAAAATTAAAGCCATAAAAATACTCCTTCTTTTCAGAGCGAAATGGATTTCTTTGGCCATAAGGTAGATAAATCTGGAATTTCCTGATGTATGACAAGGTCCCGGCCATATTTCTAAGATAAACCCCTTAACTCCCAATGAGACATACAGGCTTTTTGGGGGATGTTGTGATTTTATTGTCAGTTTCATCCCCATTTTGCTGATATCTCTGAGCCTCTAGTATATTTATTGAAGAAGGGTATAATTTTTAATGGAAAGAAGAGCAACAGCAGGCCTTTGACCTATTTCAATAAGATCTCTCCCATTCACCAGTACATATACATTCCAACTTCAATAAATCTTTTCTACTTTTTAATGATGCTAGCAATTTAGGCATCAGAGCTATATTATCTCAATAAAATGAAAGCTTAGTGGACCATCACATCAACTATTATAACAAGACTTTAACCAGAGACAAATGCAACTATAACGTTACAGAACGTAAATGCTTGGCGGTTCTACTGGCTATTAAGCATTTTTGACCCTACTTATATGGTAATCAAATTTACGTTAATTACCAATCATGCTCCCTTGTGATGGCTACAGAAAAATATTGGTCCTAATGTAAGATTAGCCCGATTGGCGTTAAAATTGTAAAATTACGTTTTTATCATACATTGACCAGGGCACATCCATTAAAATGAGTATTGCTTATCCAGGCTCCCCATATAATTCTAACCAACCCTGAGGAGGATTGACTCTATGTCCTCTTAACCCAACCTCATTTATGGAAAAATGAATCCCCAACTCTTCAAAATGAATTAATAAAAAACAGCGAACCTCCAAGTTAAAAATTAAAAACTTTACAAACTTATATATCAAAAATGGTTGCCCTATACGTGACCCTCAGCTTGGACTGACATCTTATTAGAGGGACATTGACAATTCAGCCACAGGGGAATTTGAAAAACTTACCAGTGACTAAAGACTCAATGCAACTTGGAAAGAATGCTTGTTCACATCCAAGATGTATTAGAGTCCTGCATGGTATGTAAAAGTCAAGCTGGACCTAATCCCCAATCTCAACATCCAGTGGTTCCACCCTGTGAACCCTTACATACTATTAGTATTGATGTTGTAAGACTCCCCCTCGAGCCTATAATGGCCATCATCCCTACTCCCTGCAGTGAATCATTTGACTAAGTGTATAGAAGCTCTATCACTACCCTCATCATTGGCAAAAACTACTGCCACATTTTAATATAATTGGATTTTCACCCAGCATGAGTGCCTTAACATAATTCTTTCCAATAACGTGCAAAACTTTTATTTGTTAATGGTGGAAGTTTTAAGCTAAATTGATGGAATCTATTCAGGTATTATCCACCCCTACCATCTGCAACATGATGGAATGGTAGAGCGGGAAAATGGCATTAACTGCAACCCTCCAGAAAATGGCTATGACTGACCCCCTTAATTGGCCCCAATATTTGCCTAATGCGATTCTGGCCTATAGAATCAGCTATCATCAAATAATTAAGATGTCGCCCTTCCAAGTATTGTACAGAAGAAATTCCCAGATGCTTTCTAAAGTGCAGGCTATGATCAACCAAGCTTCCCCCCAAAGCCCCCGAAGTCACTATTCAAAGTATTGCCAATGAAATTATCTGACTTCAGGCCCTGGCTTCCAAGAACTTATCTACTACCACTATTATAGAAACAAGTCAGCTAAATGACAAACATGAACTTTACACACCTTCTAACTGGGTGACCTATTCCTTTTCTACCTTCATTGGCTGTGAGGTCGTAATAAAAAATTGGGCACCAACTGGTTGGGGCCCTACAAAGTCATTAATAAGCGGGGCAACAAACTCTCAATTGTAGAGGTCATCCAGGGTACCATGGCAAATTGCATACATAGTTGCTTTCTCCGTCCCCTTTCCCCCCTTCTCCAAGATCTAGAGGGGGGCGTTGTCAGGATTCTTACACAGATTAAAAAATTGCATGAGTCAGATGAAAGAAATAAAACCTGAGTTTATAAAACAGCTGAAACCATTATTGGGGATAATCCCCAACTAATTTTGAGCCCTCTAGTATTGGGAAAAAACCCCATTAATACGGGCAAATATTATTTGACCAAAATCCCCTAGTATCAGAGTTCAAACCCAATCTATGTGGCAATCAAATCCTTTTGATATAAATGAACAACCTGCTGCAGAATCCCTGATTGATTATGAGAATATATCTTAGCTTAGTATGCATAGAAATTGACTGAGCTAACTCCCATATAACGATGTTTCTAAGCAAAAAACTGGAATCTCTTTTCGCCATTTTCAAGTTAAATTGGCCTACTCTATTATTTATGGAAAATTAATAGTTAGGATTTACAGCTTCAGGGGACGTTAACCTGAGGAGAGTCTTTCAGCCAAGGAAAACAAGTACGTATTGTCCAGCACCCAGGAACTTTGGGTTTCCTGGCCTATAAAATAAAGGGACGAGAGGTCTAAACCCCTTAGTCCCAACTGTGGTGACAAAATCCCTGATGGGCTATGGCAGTGTTGACTCCAGTCACCCAGCTGTTCATCTCTTCATAAAATGCTCATTAATAGCCCCTAGATTTTTAAAATCTATGAGATATTCTAAACTTAGGCCTAAATAGTTAAAAAGTTCCTTATAAACCAAGAGAGCTCCTAATTTAGCTGAGGCACTAATTGATCATGCGTCTGTGTATACAAGTCTTGTATTTTTAGACTTGAAAGACTGTTCCTAGAAATGTTTGAATGTTTGACCAAGGCGTTCCAGCAGAAAGATTATTATCCTGTTGGGCTGCACAAATTTCATGATGTAATTGATTTCTATGTTGTGGCAGGCCAACACTTGATGTAGCTGCCAGATTGAGGGTTAGGTGTATGTGGAAAGGCATTTCAGCATGTTCTGCTGGGAGAGGCGTCTTATAAAGCCAGTAGTTATGGCATATAGATATGACATGTGCAGCTTCTAACAATGATCTTGGTCTCTTTGGGTGAAGAAAATACTCATGAAGTTCTTTACTGAGTCTTTATCATATTCCAGGTACCCTCTAAAGAGCCAGTCCATGAAGTGAGAGCTTCTTGAGGGTGAATCTAGTCAACACACCTTGTTGAGATTACTTCAGCATTGGGAATTATGTAACTTGTATCTACATTGGATTGTCACCTGGTATGGATTACCTACATTGTAAAGAGAAGGCTCCTCATACACAGGCTCTATAGGATCACCATTGTGCTTTGCCCTGAAACCCACAAGGTCTTGACAGTCTTGATTGAATTGGTGTTTAAAGCCTGACATGTTTGAGGTATTGGTTTTCAAGTTTGAGTCAGTGGCCCCTTGTAGTGAGAACCATTGAGAGAAAAATGGCCTTGGTCCTATTTACCTGAGAATCTGGCAGACTGTAGGTAATCTAACTGTGGCCACTAACTGCAACGAGAGAGAAATTTTACAATTGGTGTTTCTCAATAATATGTCAAAAGTACTAAAATAACAGATTTATAGAGATAGCATTACTATTGGTAGAGTCGCAGTACTGTTCAGTCCAGGAACAATAAAGGAACTCCTCTTGATTTCTTCTCTCCTTTCTCAGTAGAGTCATTACAAATTACACCCTCTAACTCTGTTTGTCTTTCAGTATCTATTCCTGTGGTACTTATACCTCTCCATCAGTGAATTCTTAGTAGTCAGTCCTTGTCCACTGGGGTCAACATAGCATATACTGTGATTTCCGCCACTAGTTATTGACTTGATCAATTCATCTCAATATTTATGAGGCAGTTCTCAAATATTTATTTCACATCAGAATCATCCAAATTCGTCCTTACTTAAGTTGATTATTGACAATTGACCTCAAGCCTTATTAAACTTGATAATAAATAGTTGTTATCAGGTCATATATAGCTAATGCTCCATTGTTTGATAATTTAAGCTTATCATATAGTCAAATCATTCCTTAACAAATATATTAGGTGATATAAAATGAGATTAACAGGCTTTAGTAATCAATAGATTTAGGTAAAAAAAGCTAAACTAGCGGTAATTAGGGAATTGATCTGCTGTTATATTGTCTAGTGAATGAAGGACCCGCGGTTTACCAAAGGTGATATAATACAACTTTTCAACTATTTATAAGGTTGGGATTTGCGGGGAAAGATCATTAATAAGAATCAAGTTGAACCATATATTAAACTTTATTGTAGTTTTTGTTTTTAAGTAGAGAATTAATATAGGTGAAGGTTAGTCAAATAGTCACAACAATTCCTACACTTACCAAACATCAGGGAACAAAGGTTATTGCAGGTCAACTAAATTTTAAATAGTGACACTCTTCCCAGAACGCTGCTGCTTTGCCCTCAATAATTTAGCATGTAACGATTTCCTAAAGTTACTTTACTTGGGATCCTTCAGAATGTAGGCATCTGTAGATGTCTCTGAATGACATAGAATGCCCTTTCTATATGTGCTCCAATTTTAATCCGTCCAAACAACATGGTTACCATGGTACAAACACAACTACCCTATATCAAAGTGGGGTAAAGGCTGCTAGTCTTCATTATTGCGTTCTCAAGACCCTACTTTTCAATCCAGCGCATTAGGATGTTCTACACTGTGTAGCTAATTTATTTTCTTCATAGCAATCTCAATATTTGGTGGAAATTATATTATTTTAATGGAACAAAGGGTATAAAGTTGAGGGAAGCACTGGTTGCTTCCCATTAAAAAGGTGAATGTGGAGTGTTCCGTAGTCGAGTGAAGAGAGATATTATATGTGAAAAGTATGTAATGCAATAAAAGATTCCAGCTGGACGCATTGGCTGTGGTTTCCTTCCATAGAATCCCAATAAGAGTACCATATACTTTGTCCACAGTGTTATTGTTCTCAGGATGATAGGGTGTAGGATATACCCCTCTTATACTTATCAAATCGTTTTCTCAGAAATATTCTGGGATTTAAAATCAGTCCCATTATTTGCAAAAATTGTGAATATCCATGCTAAAAATAATATCCTCCAGGATAAACTTAGATATAGTCATAGCCCCTAAGTCCCTAATTACTTTCCTCCAATAATATAGTGAGGTGATCTATGGCCACAATTTATATAAAGTGACCATAAATATTGACTAAAGGGTCCATAACTTCAATAGAGACAGTATTCCAGGAAAGTTGAGTTAAACCAATTGGAAGGAGTTGGCTTTATGGTAAGGGGCGTCAACTTGGCATTCCTTATGACAATTGAGAGGTCTCATGAACATCAAAATGCATGTTTCCAAAGGATGTGTTGTTTCAGCAGCCAAAGCAACTTTTTTAAAAAAGCCCATGCTCTGTCGCCTTTTAAACCCCTTTAATAATATCAGCTTGCTTTGTTGGTCAGGGTATCCAAAAATGCTGATAAATTAATGTTCTTATAGAGCTTTGCATTTTTGACAACAGTATGCTTCCTTATATTTTCTAAGGAGCACTGAGCTTCTGTTGGTTCATTATCATATTCTTGGGTTAGCATCTTATTAAATGACTTAGCAACATTAGCTGCTAAAGCCATGGTGGGCATTTAAGATATTCCATTATTGTTTTGATGATTTATGCTGGGACATTGCTAAAGCAAAAATTGTAAGATTGTAGATTCAAATCCCATTGATCCAGCCGCCCTTCCAGCTTCTTCAGAATCTTTACTAGTGAATTGAGTCATTAATGGTCAAAACTGCGAAATGAACTCTATGGAAATATACCCAGAACTGTTTAGACATTTAGGTGACTGCCAGTTACTCCTTCACAGTTAACATATAATTCCTTTCATGGACATCTAAAATCTGGATGTAGTAAGCCACAAAATGTTCACTCTTCTCAGAATAAAATTGTGATACTACTGCACCAATAGAGGTGAAAAAGCATCTGTCTTAATAATATTCATTTTGTTAAGATTTTGCACATTAGTAGCAGCGCTTGGGCGAGGCAAATACTGAGTTTATCAAAGGCCATCTGAAAATTACTGTATACTCAGGTGGTATAACATACTTGAGAGGAGAATAATAGTTCACCTTTTTTATTAAAATCTTTACAAAATGGCTGAAATAGCTTATAATTCCAAAGAACACTTGAGCGTTGCACTTGCTACTTTGCTTCATCATGTGATCGATATCTTAAAGCTTCTTTGGTTATTGCTGTAAGACATGATTATCATTAACAAACTCCAGATATTCTAGCTGCTCTTGGATAAAGTTGCACTTACATGGCTTGATTTTAAGATCAGCCTGTAAGTCTTGGGGAGCGCCCTCTCCGTTTAGATTAGGGGGTGTTCCCTTTCCCATCCAAGAAGAAGCCAAAAAGGCTGGCAGCCCCACTCATTTCCCAGGGCTATCTTGCTCATGTGGTGGATAAGTGGTGAGTGATGTCATACCCTTTGAGGATTCCGCCCCCCAACCCCAGTTTTTACATATGAAGAATTAATGGGGCGAATTAAGGAAATCTGTAGCAAGTTGGCAATGAATTGGCACCCGCATGAGGCAAAGGGGCCAGTACAATTAACAGTGGTGAATCTTTGATGTTAATAGTTGAAAATTGCAAAACCTTAACAAAGCCTGATGGGCATACATTTTTGGTAACCAAAGCATCTAGTGTCAAATCCTTGGAAAAACTCGTCAATGGCATTGGGCCATTAGAAAATGTTGCAGTATTGAATCTGCCCCAGACATATTGGGAGCAAAGACCAACAGGCGTGTACATCTTATGAAGAATGCTCCTAAAGTTAAATCATTGGAGGAACTCTTCAATGGCATTGGGCTCTTGGGAAATGCTGATGCGAGTTCAAAACCCTCCCTGGCATTATTGCAACCTCCTTCCAATAGTTCAGGTTTGGTCAAACAGACCCTGGAGCGACTGGATGTGGTCAGGTTGGGCATTCTGAAATTGTTCCCAACCTCATGGGACTGCCCCTAAGTGGGCTGTCCTTAAGAGATTCCCACTGCCCTATGGGTGAGAAGCCATCATCTAGTCTTTGCAACTAAAGAAAATTGGCAATTTGGGCATCCATGGATGAACTAGCAGTGACTCATCCCATTATCAGCAATTTCAAAGTTGGTTCAAATTAAATTAGACTTTCCCCCTCTCTCAAGGTTAGTCAGGTTAGGAGAACCTTGAGGGCCTCTATTTTGAGCTTGTCTGAGCTATTTGCCAAATCAATCATTGATTTAAACAGTTGTAACACATTGGGAAAATTGACGGTTGATTTTCTATCTTAATTTTCAATAAAAAATTTTATACCCCAAATTTAATTTTTTCTTATGTCAAAATTCAAACCCCCAATTCCAATCTCTGTTTTTCTAGCTCCAAAACCCACGGGCCCTGGGACCATGATAGCCTGGTTTGTTGCCCAGTTTTTAATTACATTTATGACCTATTATCGCATGCTGGTAAAATCTCTCCCAGCTCAATTCAATGTCATACAAGAAGCAGTGACTCTGGCATTTGGGCTTGCTTTCTGGGTGTTCAGACATCTAGACTGGCAGGCTGGTCTAAACTTAACTTTCCACTTTCCTGACATAATCAACCATCCATTATTTTCTACCATTTTCGCCCTTCCCCTTGAGATGGGCGCAGCAGTGGTCATCTTTTACCAGATAAATGTATATCTGTTATCCAGCCTTCTGATGTTTGTCTGTCTAATCGCTTATTTTGTATGCTCCTACCGAGAATTGGGAAGGAGTTTTGCTATGGCTGCACTGCCCCAGTGCCTTCTACGTTTTACTCAGTTGTTGGGATTTTTACCCACCTTTCCAGCCTCTTAGATTACCATGGATCACTAGGGGATAATTCCCTTGCAAGTAAATTGGATATTGGTTGACCCTGATTTCAGGCTAATAATGTTTGGGGGATTTTAGGTAATTTGCCAGGTTTAAATCTGTTGTAAATCGATCCATGTTGATGCTTAAGATCTTGTTGTCAGAGTTGCCAACAAAATGGGGAATCTGATAGTTGAATGATGATTAACTATCAAGTGCACCAATTGGAATTGGTTGGGCTTCATCACTGACTTATTGAGAATTTAATGAACAAGTTGTGAGGCAAGTTATTCCAGCTGCAACTAGTGAATTGATCAGTTGATCCATGACCTGCCATAATGGGTAACAACTCCCATTACCTAAACAGGTTACTCACCAAATATGGTTGGCTCGCTGGGATCAAGTGGGAAACGTTAGGGATACATTTTCTGACTCTGTCCTTTTTAGTTCTCGAAGTGTTCAATTAAGGAATCCTAACCAGATGGAGAAGACCATCGCTGGTGAGACGTCAAAGGGAAGTATAATGGCAACGGCTTCCATTTCATGGCTGAGGCGCCAACTGAGGGTTGGGCACTGAATTTCAACTATAAATTACACTGATAATTCACATTAGTAAAGATGAAAGTTTTAGTAGAATTAATTATTGTGTTAAGTTCTATTCATCTTCAGGAATTAATTGCTATGTGTGATTATTGGGGACACTTTTGCTGAATAAAGAGTAAGGATTAATGATCTTTAGAAGAGAAGGTAAACTTAGATGGGAATTTCTGCAGACTTCATGTCACAGGAGGAAAGACCATAAACTTCTGGATCTGAGCGTGGATCAAGATAAACGGATAAGGGTAGAGGTCCCTACAGATGACATCAAGAGTATTTTGTGGAGAAATACAGGTCTAGCACTGGACCAGAACGGGTTATCTATTCAACTAAAGATAATAGTCTTAATACTATTATCAATTAACTATCAAATACTATCAGACAACGCAAATCATGCAAATATCGAACTTGTAAAGTTAACAATTAGGAGCTATCAATCAGGGAAGAACCCAGGATTGTAACTTTTGGTACTCATGCAAAGAGTAGCCAACAGGGGCCAATAGTAGCCAACTCTCAATTTTTAACAGCAGTCCACCCTCAAAATAGGACCTTCATGCTTGAAGCTGCTGATGTGGCCTTGGTTTATGATTCCAGCTTAAAATCAGTCTCCATATTGATTCTAAAAACCAACGCTGCCACACGCCCATGTTATTTTGTTCTAACACACCAGCTTATAAATCGTTGATGGTCCAGCCTAGAGAGAAAAAGATTCAAACATTTTCCCACGTCAGTTCTGCTTCAATCACAAACCTTGTTATTTTCCCTGATCTAGTTGCAATATTTTCCTTATCAACAGACATGGCCGCATCTGCCAATAAATAGAATTACGCCTACTTTTAAGACTAATGAAAATTAGTATTGAGGCACACCTGGTTTCTTTTGAGGTCTTGGTCAACATGGGAGCAGCGGGTAACTGCATGAGTATAAGTTGGTCCAGCAACTTGATCTAGACTTGGACGTGGGGTCATCAGTGCTGGTTGCATTATTGGCTACCCTACCCTCCTTCTGAGTATGGCGCCCCATGCCTTTCTCAGTCCACAGTTTAGTTTTTGTGATTGCTTCTCTGAAATGCCAACCTTGTGTACCCAGTCTTTAAGTGTGGGTTGGTGGCGTCATCAGCATGTGAGAATCCACCTTGAGACAAACATGCTGTTCTTCTCCAACAATAAGGTGAAGGGCGAGTTTCCATTGTTGGATACCCTCACTGAATTTGTGTCCGTGGTTCTATTATACCCTTGTTTCCCCCATTGGTCTTCCACTGGAATTTTTCGCTAGTTGATGGGCTATCAGAGCATCTTTGACTCTGACAAGGCTAACCGCCTTTCCCTCATATCTAATTCAATTTGAATTTTTGGACAACAGTACAAGTGGTTAATATCAACTGTCCACTTTACCCACATATGGCAGAGGAGGAGGTGGCCCCAAATGAATGGTTGAACAACATTTTCAAAAAGGGTTGGTTGTCCCAGGAGACATCTCCAGTTGCCTCCCCAATTGTTTTTTTCCAAAAAGGCAGATGGTCACTTCATCCCTGTGTGGATTATGGGCACCTCAATAATATAATGGTCCATGACCCCTACCCGCTCCCATTGGAGAAGGCCATAGGTCAGGCGATTTCCAAGTCGTGGGTGTTCTCAAAGCTTGATCTTGGAATGCTTTTAATCAAATTAGGGTGACGGAAGGTCAGGAATAGCTTACAGCTATCTGGACAAAATGATGCATATTCCAATTTTGAGTGATGACCTTTGGGTTGAAGAATGCACCAGCAACATTCCAAAAATGATTAATAGTATGCTAGGGGATCCCAGATTCTCCTGCTCAGTAACATATGTTGATGATATCCTGGTACATTCCCCCTACCCTGAACAACATGCAAAAAATCTGGAGGCTGTAGTGGCTGTCCTGCAAAAAGCTGGCTCGTTTGCCAAACCATCAAAATGCAAAAATTTATTGGGAAGAAGTCACCTTCTTGGGTAATCTCGTCTTGTAAGATGGTTATGCCATACCGCCCAGTAAATTGGATGGCATCCGCGAGTGGCCAACCCCAAAAACCCAGAAGAAATTAAGAAGCTTCTTAGGCACAATTATCTTTTTGAAGAAATTTTACCCCGCACTTTCACAGTTGGCCGCACCACTGCATCTGCTTACTGGCAAGAATGTCCCTTTCCGCTGGACGCCCAAGTTCTAGCAGGCATTTGATTATATTAAAGAGATTTTCTTATCACCACCAATACTCAAGCATTCAGTTCCTTCCAAACCCTATATTGTAGCATGTGATGCTTCTTCCACTGCAGTAGGGGATGTCGTGCTCCAGGAGCATGATGTATTGGAACACCAAGTCGCTTACTATTCCTGCAATTTTCCTTTACATGAGCAATCCTGGGCCATCTATAACAAGGAGTTAGCAGCCGTGGCGTGGGCCTGACCCGCTGGCAATATCTTTTTCAGGGTGCTCAGTACGAGCTGACTGTGTGAACTGACCACCAATCTCTACTATATTTCTGAAAGTCACAGAAGCTGGTGCACCTTTAGACCCAAACCTACTGGGCTTATAAAGCTTTAACTTCAAATATGAGTTTGTGAAGGAATCCCTAAACGTCCTTCCCAATTTTCTCAGTTGCAATCCTGAACTTTGCCCAACGGATTCAGATGAAGCAGACCTCATCAAGGTCATTACCACCACTCAAGTCCTGATAATTGTCCATCTACAGTTTCACCAGCAGTTTTAGATCCATATGCGCCTTTGGTGTCATGGGTTTTAACTGCCCAGTTGGCATGTGCAGAGGGGGTGGAACTTATGGAGCGGGTTTCTATTACTACTTCCAAGCATTCCTTATATCCTTTGACTATGGGGATCATCCAATTTAGGTCATAGTGTGGGTCCCTTCTCTTCTCTGAGCTGAAGTCATTCAAGCTCATCACGATCTTCCTGCAATCGGTCATCTAGTGAATAAGAAATGCTTTGATCTATTGAAGCGTACTTATAGATGGCCTGACTTGTCAAAGGATGTTCTCGCCTGGATTGCTGACTGTGTGAAATGCACGGTCCAAGTTAGACCAGTCTGGTTGGAATGGTTTTCTT
This sequence comes from Massospora cicadina, assembly GCA_022478985.1. Taxonomy (NCBI): domain Eukaryota; kingdom Fungi; phylum Entomophthoromycota; class Entomophthoromycetes; order Entomophthorales; family Entomophthoraceae; genus Massospora; species Massospora cicadina. The sequence continues at coordinate 13,866 of JAKSZP010003313.1, forward strand.
CACCCCTTTCAGCAGGCAGAGGGTCCATGGACATTGGTGTCTGTGGACTTTATCGTTGAGCTTCCCAGCTTCAAGGGGTTTACAACAGTTTTGATGGTCATAGACCGCTTCACTAAATTTTCCCTGTTTATCATATGCTCCTCCACTATTACTTCTAAAGAAACTGCCCGTCTATTTGTGCGCCATGTGTTTTCAATGTTCAGGCTCCTGCAGGAGATTGTCAGCAACCCTGTGGCCCAATTTATGGCATGGTTTTGATATGAGCTTTTGGCGTCTTATAGATTACGCCCTGCCATTCCACTGCATAACATCTACAGTATGATGGTCAAACTGAACGAGTCAATAAGACCTTGTATCAATACCTGAGGTGCTATGCTTCAGCCACTCAGAATACCTGGGTGGATGACCTACCCCTCACTTAGGTTGCATACAATAATGAAAAGCATGTGTCACTGGCTTCTCCCCATATAAAGCCACCTTGAGGTATAATCCCTCATTATTGGTTGGCCCGTGCCTTCATCCAGAAATACCAGCTGCAGCTGATCACGCTCAGCATATTCAAAACACACAGTCCCTGGTTCGTGAGAATATAACTAAAGCCATAAGCAATTACAAACAGTTTGCAGATTAAAAAGTGGCTCGCAGCTTACAAGATAGAGGTGGGGTCATATGTCATGCTCAATATGCATCACTTGCAGATGCAGGTGCCCACACGCAAGTTTGCAAATAAACGCTTGGATCCCCATTTTGTGGAAGAAGACTTAGAGAATGGCGCATGTCTAAAGTTTCCATCCCACTAGAAGCAACATCCGGTGTTCCATTTCTCTCAGCTGTCTCCATTTAAGGGAGCAATTCCAGCAGATCCAGAGCCCATTGTGATTGAAGGCGCAGTGGAAGATGAGGTTGAGGATATTGGGCTCCCAACAATCACTCAAGTCTAAACAGTATTTAGTTGCATGGAAAAGCTTTCAAGCCTTTGAGAATAGCTGGGTTGGCGCGTGGACTGCGCTAACTGCTTGTATCCTGTCAAGGCTTTTCATGCCTCACAACCAGATGCTCCTCATCCTCCTCCAAGATCACTATGCTAATGTCGATTAAGTTGCCCATGACCCATAAAATGTAGCTGTTGAAGATTTGGGCTTCGCCTGATGGCTGGTTTGTTGTTTGGTGGAAACTGCAGCTTCGAGAATCTATTGTATGAGAACAATAGACAGGATGGTGCTTTAAATTTATGATATAGCTTTTTGGTTTTACATCAATTATATACCCAGTCATTTCACTTGGACGATGGCATGCTGCCCTGATCCTACTGATCCCAAGTGAAAATCGACTTTAATATAAAATAAAGTGATAATGCAAAAAGGTTATAAGATAAATCAGAAACTTAATCCAGAAGTTAAAGGATATCTTTATTAGTGTAATTGCAAGGGTTATTTATAGGGTTTGATGTTAACCACATCTTACCCATGATGCCTTACTTTTCAGTGACCCTTGGCCACATAAAAAGTTAGTAATGACGTCTACAAATACTTTGACTCAGGGCATCATTCTCAGCCTCAGAGTCGGAGTAAACACCATCATCATCCTTGAAATGGCATTTCATCATATCTTCAAAATAGCTGAACTAATTCACTTTCACGTGCAATCAGCAGCACATACCAAGGCGATTCATATCACTAATTAGTAATTAATTTGATCAAAAACTCGACTGACATTAAAAACTAATTTTGACATATTCAATAAAGCCCACATTCCCAAGTCATTAAATAAAAACTTAAATTTAAGTTTGACCTAACCAACAAAGCCCTCAAGCCCATGTCATCATAGTCAAATATAATTAAGTGAAATTGATAGGCCACGGATTTTAAGTTTTGCATAAGCTTAGAATATACCTGGTCCATAATTGCTGATATCTGATATGATCCATAATAAGTTTCTAAACAGCTAACCTTATTATGTCCCTATTGAATATCTGACTATTAGGTCCAGTCAATTACTCAACACTTCCCCCGCCTTGACTGGATATAAGCGGCGGGTACCCTTCTTCTTGGTTCACAATGTCTGGCTTTTCGCGCTCCTCCAAGTATGAATGTTATCTCAATAGCCTTTCCGCCTTGGACTGATGAGCCTTCCTAAGGCTAAGCAAGTCCATGCGGCGAGCTATTGTCAACTTGGGCGTGTTGCCCATGGTTCCTCAAGCTGGGTCAACCAGCTACGCTTCAACAATACTAGAAAGTTTGGTTTCACAACCCATTGTGATAGCACCAATTAATCAACCTGAACAAGCCTTTGTGGCTTCAGGTGCAGTTAGTCAAACATCCCAATGGGTCGAGTGGGATCCCCTTTTGACATATTTAGTATCTCTTCAGCCTTTGGAAGCTGTTCAGTCCAAAGAAACCCTGATCCAAGATCAATTTTCTTCAGATGGGGATCTTCTTCCAGACTTCTTGTTTTCACTTTTTAACGTCTTCCCTTCAAAAAGTCTTGCTTCCTCCCTTCACATGGGCAGTGTGGCTTCGTTGGGTCTTGAGATTGACTTGATGTCTGAGCTCATGAATGCCTACTTGTCATCCACACTTGCAACTGGTCCTGAGGTTGCCACTTACGATATCTTTGAGGCCAACCAGGCCCTTATTTTTGCTAACTCTGTTGCTAGGATTTGGTGTGAACCTGCTTTGGTTCATACCAATTTTCATGTCACGTTGGGCCTCAAGACTCAGGTTTCAAAGGATTGGCGCATCCTGGTGCTATACCAAGCCCTTTGTAAGAGCTTGGCTAAGGGGCTTCCTGAGAAGTTTGTCCCCCAGATGGCTCTTTTAGGTGCATGCATTCACTTCCCTCCTTCATTGCTCCCCACTGATACCATGCCCAACATGCGCAGGGTATTAGATGAGGCCCGTTCCCAAATGTTTTCATGTGAAGGAGTTCCTCCCCTCCATTTACCCTTGCCTTGAGAGTCTTCTTGCTGATTGTGTCTTCCTTTTGGTGGCATTTACTCCAGAGTCAAATCTCTCCCACCTATTCTGAAGTCCCTACCAATGGACTTTCCCTTTAGTTTGATGGCCTTTCCTAAGCTGACAGGGCCAGCGTGCCTGGTGCCAAGCTTTCTTGGGTTTGGCACATCTCCGCCAGGGTCTAGATAGTCAGGATTTGTATGAAATTCGCCTCTCTCCAGTTCCGTTGTGCTCTCCTCCCCCTACCAAAGAGGGGGAACCTAGTTCTAATGCCAGCGAGGCATCTTAACAAAATAAACTCTACAGCTTGCAATTATTATTATTTTTTCTTTTTTTTTTTTTTTTTATTTTTTATTTTTTTTATTTATTTTTTTATTTATATATTATATTTTTTTTATATTATTATTCTTTATGATATGGATGAAGGAACTTAGCGTGTACTCAATTCACAACCCAGCCGCCTTGATCCTTAATGGTATATACATCTTCAGATGATTTCTCCAAAATGATAAATGGACCCTTCCAGAGCGAGGCTAGTTTGTGTGCGCGGCCTGCGCTATGAGTGTCACAATATACTACTAAATCTCCTTCATTAAACTTATTCACCGTAGCCCATTTGGCGTCATCATAGCTCTTCTGAATAGTTTTTTGACTAATTGCATTTTGATAAGCTTCTGATTGCAACTTGATTAGGGTCTTCGCCAGTTGCTTGACATAGTTATTTGGGTTAATTGCGTCGGGTGAACTGAGTACTGAGTATAATAATGGAGGTAGAGCGGGCTGTCTACCATACAAAAGTCAAAATGGAGAGTGGCCTGTGCTGCTGTGGTGTCAATATTGTATGCAAACATGGTCGCACTAATTGAAGTTGCCCATTGTGAAGGCGCCAAGGCTGCGTTTTTGCGTAAAATGCTGACTAAAGTGCCATTCACTCGCTCTACCATACCATTAGTCTCAGGATGGTATGGTGTTGACAACACTCCTTTGATAGACATCAACTCATTTAGCCGTTGTACCATTTGGGCAGTAAAATTCGTGCCATTGTCTGTCAATATCTTCTGGGGGCTACTCACAGGCAAAGGGCTGATTACATCAATTGATACAGTATGCCAGGTCCAGTTGGGTTTGATCAACTGATATTTCACATCTGACTTCATAGGTTTTGTGATTTGGCATGAATGACATTTCTTGAGCACGTCTTGGATATTGAATCGCATGGAATCCCAATAGTAACTGGCTCAAATTAATTCTAGCGTCTTAATCATTCCCCATGTCTGACGGCCTTGTGTGCTTGTGTAATAATCTCCATTTGGTCAGAAGGTTTTGGGAAGATTTGACGTTATCCATTGGGCTTAAATTTTGTATATTTTTCCATTTCAATATTTGGTGTCAATTAATACTTTCTTGATCACCTTTTGAACTTCATGTGGTTCATCTTCATATGTTTGGTTAATCATTTTTTCATGAAGCTCATCAGCCAAATTGCTCAGGACAGCTACAATGGGAAGTCGCGATAGTCCATCTGCATTTTGATGGGCCGCTCCAGCTATATGAATAATTTCATAATTGTACACTTGTAATTTCAGATCCCAGCGGGCTAACCGTCCTTCAAGTTCCTTGAGATTGTGGAGCCATTATAATGAGCTGTGATCCGTTACTACTTGAAATTTGGTGCTGTGAATGTAAGCCCAAAATTGTTTACAAGCATAGATGACAGCCAGGCATTCTCTTTCAGTCACCGTATAATTATTCTCATGCTTATTCAGTGTCCTGCTGCAGGAAGCAACTGGATGCTCCTTGCCATTATCCCCAATCTGCGACAGCACATCACCAATTGCAGTCAATGAGGCGTCAGTTTGTATGATAAAAGGCTTGCTGAAATCAGGATATCAGAGGATAGGCGCCAAGCTCATTTTGTTTTTCAAAGCCTCGAAGGCTTGTTGGCATTCCTCTGCCCAGCAAAAACGAACTCCTCTTTGTAGTAAGTGGAATAGAGGCTCAGCAATCTCTGCGAATCCTTCCACAAATCTTCAATAGTATCCTACCATGCCTAAATACACTTGAACATCTCTCATACTTGTCAGAGGTTGCATATCGTTAATTGCCTCCACCTTTTGAGGCTGAGGCCGCAAGCCCTTAGAATCAATGACAAACCCAAGGTATTCCAACTGTATCTAAAGAATTGGCATTTTCTAGGTTTTATCTTCAGATTGGCCTTTAACAGTCATTTGAATACTTGTTCAAGGTGCTCCAGATGTTCAAAAACGTTAGTGAAAAGACATTGATGTCATCCAGGTACACCAGAACGCAGGACAATTTAAGGTCCCCCAAGATTGTGTCCATTGCACGCTGAAAGGTTGCTGGAGCGTTACACAGCCCCTGGGGCATGCGTGTCAGTTGAAAAAGCCCTTGAACAGCAATCATCGCGCACTTTTCCTGCTCCTCTGGTGGCAACTCAATTTGCCAGTATCCAGAGATGAGGTCCATTGCAGTAAAGTACTTCTCCCCTCTTAGATGGTCCAGAGAATCGTCAATTCTGGGCAATGAATACAAATCCTTTTTTGTTATGGCATTGAGCCATTGATAATCAATCACAACTCAATTGCTGCCATCTTTTTCTTTACAATTAAAATGGGGCTGACCCATGGGCTTTTGGATAGCACTATCATTCCGTTTTTCAGCAATTTGTCTAGCTCTTCATCAACTATTTCATCACTGGCCCTGGGGCGCCAAATTAGCCTCATTCTAATAGTCATATGATCCCCAGTATCCACAAAATGCTGAACTCCTTTTTCACAACCTAAATCTTGGTCATCTTTGGCGAAAATTTTGGAGTATCATTCAAACAACTCTAGTGTTTCATCCTTCTGTTGTTCCAATAATCCGGTGAATGATTCTCAGGGTATTACCGCATGTGCCCCAAGGGCTTGGGTTGGTAAGCTGAACTCAGATAAATCACCAAATTTGACAGCTGATATTAACTCATCCCTTGGAAGTAGGTGCATGAAAGCTACTACTTGAAATTTCTTGACCTTAATATTTCAGCTGGTCAAATTTGCTAGTAAGACATCAATCTCTCCATGCCCTGGTATAAGTATTCCAGTCGCCACACTAGGTTCCATTGGAGAACGATGCCATGGGGGTACAACCTCCCCATAAAGTTCTTCTGGAATATCCAGTGTGGTCCCAGTTCTCATAGCCAGTTGATGGCCTGGAGCTATTGTTGCGTCCTTATTCACACATAGCGGTATTCCTCAATTTTCGTTTATGGAAGTTGGCTTGGGGCGACTTCAATTCCCCCTCTGTATATACCCTACTGGTATTATCCCATCAGCATAAGATATATTGATAAAATTCCTATGACGGCTTGTGGGCTTCGTATTGTTGTGAGAGTAACAAATTGGAAGCGATTGGCCCAATATTGTCAAGATGTTTTCCTTAAAATCGCATGAGATCCCATAGGTCCTTAAAAAACTAGTTCCAATTAATGTTATAATTGGCATTTGGAAGCACTATAGCGGGTGTGGCAACTACCAAAACTCCAAATTGCAATGGCAAGGCGCTGTAAGCTCCTTCACTCTTAGTGCTGTTAAGGCCTGCAGTCCCATATTCTTGATGATGGTCAATTTCTGGAGCTATTTTCAATTTCTTAACCAGCTTCATAGAAACAATGTTTACAGGTGCTCCGCTATCAACAATAGCTACAACTTTAACCTTATTGACTAGGATATCCACGTAAGTGAACTCAGAATAGTAAGAATCAATAGAGTTTACTAATTGAATATGGGAAGAGTACAAGGAGTTAAGAGCGTGCTTCAGAGTATTCCCAATAACGGGACATTCATTGATAAATGTGTCGATTGGCATTGCTATATTGACCCCTTTCAGGCTTGGGGTATCTGATGCATTGCTTGGCCCGTCAGCTGGAATATTCTCAAGTATTTGTTGCATATAGGGTTTAGCGACTACCTCAGAGACTTCAGGTGTGACAACTTTACTCTGGGAGCGAGTTACCACATGTACGTTTGGGGAATCTTCATCTGATATCAAAATAGAACCAATTTTATTGTCAAATGAGGCCTTGCAGGCATTGTTTTTGTATCAATCAGGTGGGACTGGTGATGTAGGCACAATAGAGCGTCCCGCATTTATTGTACTTGTTCTTTTCCCTCCTCCTGCACAGTATCAGGAAAAACTATGTTGACATTTCTTTGACAGCATTGGGAAGCATAGTGACCTTTACGTTGGCAACTAAAGCAAGTAATTTCACTCAATGGCCGTGGGTTGTCAGTCTTCTTATTGGTTTCAAAGGACTTCCCAGCAAGGGTATTGGTTCCTGATCTGTAACCAGTATTAGGAGGGCTGTAATTTTTTGAGCATCTGCATAAATAGTCGACAAATTCAGATGTTGCAAGGTTCTGCACGAAAGCAGGCAATAGAGTGTTGGATAGATTAGGGTAAGGTTCTACTGCATGCTCTAGTGCAATCTTGGCATCAAAATTGACCATGGCCCACGCGCCTAAGAGAACTTGAGCTTCGCGATAGAATTGATCCCCAAACTCATCAATTGCTTTATCTTTCTTAAAGCTGATATTCATAAACTTGGATTTTCTGGTCGACATCCATTCTGGACCTCCAAATTCATGAAGCACGGCCTCCTTGACTTCAGTATATGTTGGATTTTCATTGATGTGAGGCATAATCAACTCAATGCTCCACTCATCCAAGCAGTTGATCATGGTGGCTGCTTTGTTGCAGTCGCTGGCCCCATGCATAGCCATTTCAAAACGTTTTAAAAAAGGTGGTAATACTTCTGTTCTGGTCAAAGGCCAGCAGGTTTGACTGGTTTACAATTATCGCTTCCCCATTCCTGGTTATCACAATTATTTCTAGGTTGACTAGAGTCAGACGTGCTAGGGCGTTGGGGCATCATGTCCCAGTTTGAGGTGATAGGGTTGTCCAAAGCAACCATTTTGCTAGGCAATTGTTGGCGTGGCCCAGCATCTGTTTTGGTGGTTATTTCTGAAGCTTCATCCTCATAATATTCAGAAGAATTTTCAGTTGAATGTGGTGTAGCACACTGACAACGCCCACCATCCAGAGTTCAAATCTGCTCATTGATTTCGTTTTCCCAATGGGCACAATTTTGGTTTTTTAATTTTAATTTTGCAATTTCCTCATTCAAACTAGTAGCTTGTAGCTGCAAGGTGAAAATCACTTTGTCCTTTTCCTTTATTGCCTTCTTGCACTGGTTTAGTTCTCCATGGAGGTTATTGTTTGCCTCATTAATAGCATCAAGATCATCATTGAGATCATTGATTTTTCTGGTGTATTTGTCCTTCATCTGCAAAATTTGGTCGCTCAAACATTGATACTGGTCACCATCTGCAGTCCCAGCCATGAGCGCCATTGTTGAAGATTTGGGCTTCGCCTGATGGCTGGTTTGTTGTTTGGTGGAAACTGCAGCTTTGAGCATCTATTGTGTGAGGACAATAGACAGGATGGTGCTTTAAATTTATGATATAGCTTTTTGGTAATACTTCAATTGTATACCCAGTCATTTCACTTGGACGATGGCATGCTGCCCTGATCCTACTGATCCCAAGTGAAAATCGACTTTAATATAAAATAAAGTGATAATGCAAAAAGGTTATAAGATAAATTAGAAACTTAATCCAGAAGTTAAAGGATATCTTTATTAGTGTAATTGCAAGGGTTATTTATAGGGTTTGATGTTAACCACATCTTACCCATGATGCCTTACTTTTCAGTGACCCTTGGCCACATAAAAAGTTTGTAATGACATCTACAAATACTTTGACTCAGGGCATCATGCTCAGCCTCAGAGTTGGAGTAAACACCATCATCATCCTTGAGATGGTGTTTCATAATATCTTTAAAATAGCTGAACCAATTCACTTTCACATGCAATCAGCAGCACATACCAAGGCGATCATATCACTAATTAGTAATTAATTTGATCAAAAACTCAACTGACAAAGCCCTCAACCCATGTCATCATAGTCAAATAATTAAGTGAAATTGCTAGGCCACGGATTCTAAGTTTTGCATAAGCTTAGAATATACCTGGTCCATAATCGCTGATATCTGATATGACCCATAATAAGTTTCTAAACAGCTAACCTTATTATAACCCTATCAAATATCCAATGATTAGGTCCAGTCAATTACTCAACAGTGGCCCTCGCTCAAATCCCCAGAGGTGGTGCCCCTCCATTGGCAAAAGTGAAGGGTAATGTAAGCATTGGGGAGCACCCTCTTTGTTTTGATTGGGGGTGTTCCCTTTCCTATCCAAGAAGGGGCTAAGAAGGCTAGCAGCCCCCTCATCATCCAGGGCAATCTAACTCATGTGGTGGACAAGCAGTGGGTGACGACATACCCTTTGAGGATTCCGCCCCCCAACCCCACTTTTTACATATGAAGAATTAATGGGATGAATTAAGGGAATCTGTAGTGAGTTGGCAATGAATCAGTACCTGCATGTGGCAAAGGGGCTAAGTATGATTAACAGCAGCGTGTATTTGGCGTTAATAGTTGAAAATTGCAAAACCTCAGCAACAAAGCCCAATGGGCATATATTTTTGGTAACCAAAGCATCTAGTGTCAAATCCTTGGCAAAACTCGTCAATGGCATTAGGCCATTGGAAAATGTTGCAAGATCGAAACCTGCCCCAGACATATTGGAAACAAAGCCCAACGAGCATGCACATCTTATGAGGTTTTTCTTAGTCAAATTGTCAGAGGAACTCATCAATGGCATTGGGCCATTGAGAAATGCTGATGCGAGTTCAAATCCCTCTCCAGCAGTATTGCATTACCCTTACAATAGTTCAGGTTTAGTCAAATGGACCCCAGAGTGACCAGGTGTAGGTGGGTTGGGCATCTGTTGTAATTTTTGCCCATATTCCCAGCCTGCTAGATTACCTGGTATCGCTAGGGGAAAATTTCTTAAAGGCGAAGTGAATCAGAAATTGGTTGGCCCAAGTTTTGGAGGAATTACGTTCTGGGGATTTTGGGATATTTGCCTGGTTGTATCTGTTGGGGATTAATCTAGATGAATACCTAAGATCTCATTGGGAAGAGTTGCTGACAAAATAGGGGCATTCAATAGTGGTCAACTATCAGGTGTACCAATTGGAATTGGTCAGGTTTCATCCCCAACTGATTGGGAATGAATAATGAGTTGTGAGGCGAGTGATGCCGCCTGCAACTAGCAAATAGATCAGTTGGTGAGTGACCTGCCATAATGGGTAATAAGTCCCATTACCTAAGCAGGTTGCTAGCCAATTATGGTTGGTTTGCTTGTATTGAGTGGAAAACGTTAGGGACACATTTTACAACTCTTTTTGTTTGAGGTCTCAAGGATATCCAACGACGGAATACTAGCCAGGATGGGGAAGACCATTGCTGCCAGGATGAGGATGGGTGATTCAATGGCAATGGCTGCTGTTTCATTGAAGAGGTGTCAACTGAGGGTTAGACAGCCGAATCCCCTACTATATAATTACCTAGGATTTACTATAATAATTTTTTAAAAAACCTAGTAGTTTTTAGATAACAAGTACTTTTAAAGTTATATTATCAATTTGGTGTATAGTTAGACTATCAGCTTCTATTGTGTTGTTCTATCTCAAGGATATTATTGCAGAGGGCAATAATTGGAAGACTCTCAGAGAGAAGAGTAAAGATCTGAGCGGGGATCTAGAGATGAAGGAACCACAATCAGGGATAGCTGCTGACTGTGTGTTGGGCTGAGAGAGACTGTCACTGGGGTATCTTAACGAAGATCAGGTGGACAAGAGTATAGGGAATGAATCCCTATGAGTATAACTTCAAGAGTATTTAATCAGAAATACTGGCTGAGCGTTGGGCCAAATAATAGTTCAATCTCAACTACGGATAATAGTCTCCATACTATTATTGATTCATAATACATTCTACACAACGTGACAAAGTGCATGAGGAAATCAAACCTGTGCAGTAAAAAGGTTACTGGGTTGATGGCCAATAATCAACCTAGAGTAAATTTTTACAAGTTGGTGCTCACTACAGGGGTAGTTGAGTAAAGAATCTATTATAATGTCATACAAAGAAGAACTACGCAAGCTGTGGACTGAGATTGCCACTGTAAATCAGAATGCCTTAAACTCAGTGGACCATTGGGAGTTTGTGGCCTTGGAAGAACAAGTCGCCAAGGTGGAGGAAGGAGTAGAGAATGTAGCCAACTTTGGGAACAAGTTATTTGGCAAAGTAAACTCGTTGAAGAAGAAAGAAGGAGACCTCGTTCAAGAGGTCCTATACTTGAAAATGGAGTGAGAAGTGGATCATGTTCATTTAAGAAAATTTGGTGCAGATATTGAGAAATTAATCAAACAAGTGGAGGAACTTAAAGCTCACAGATGTGCTTGTGAGCCCAATATGGCAAGCGATGCCAAAGAGAGAAGTCCTCACACAATACTTGGGAAGTCAAATACCCCAAGGAATCATGCCACCTGCTTTTAATGCCATTTTGGAGATGACGCCTGAAGTCACTCCTCAAGTTAGCTGAGTAGCTGAACCAAGAGAATCAGCCAGAAATGACTTGGAGGAATTTAAAGCAATGCCAAAATTGCCAACATTCCATTGGGATAACGCCCCAGCATTTTTCTGACTGTTTGACATGACCATGAATGGCTATGGAGATCGTCAAAAGGCGTTGACAGTCATGAACTGCCTGGACACTGACTGTCAAAACTTAATGTTACCTCACCTAGAGGGGGACAGCTGGTCATATGCTGAGGCAAAGGCGGCCATCATGAAGGAGTTTGGGAGTCTGACTTGCATGTCAAAATGTAAGCAAGAATTTATGGGAATTCAATTCCATAAAGATGAGTCTCTTGCTAGCTTCGCGGATCAATTTTACCAGGAGTCGCAGATCCTGGCTGGAGCAAAAGTATTGGATGACTTTGATGCTAGAATCGCGCTGCAAGCGGCCCTTTGGCCTATTGCAATTTGCATCATATGATGTCTTCCATGTTTGCAACAGAAATAACTACCTCACAAATGGTAGATAACTCTGAAGATTTTGGGAGCAACATTTGATGCCCCAAATAGAAGCTTCAAGTCAAATCTGGTAAAAAATCTGAATCCCACGAAGGGAAACGAAGGAGCAAAGGAGGCTATCAATCAAACTGTGATGGGAAATAAGCCCAAAGAATTCAGATGGTTAAGCAAGAAGGAGAAGGTCTGCTATCAGTGTGGCAGGAAAGGACATTTTGCCATACACTGTAAAAAGCTGAAGGATCAGATTAATGTGGTCCAGGCCAAAGAGACAGCAGCCGCCAAGGATTTGGGGAAAAGGGCCTGCTGCCTAGACAAGGAACAGTCTAGAGCGGCGGAGAAACCTGTTCCTCCCAATATCATGAATGAAGAAAGTGATATTAGCGATCTGTTCATAGATGACGAGCAGGATCAGCTATACCAAGTGGTCAATATGGATGTGAATGCCGTGACCAGAGCCAGGGTGAAGAGAATTGACCATGAGATAATCCAGGAAGTTTCCCAGCTGTACTCCCAATAACTGGAGGAGAATATTCAAACCACCGAGAATCCTGAAGAGTTATCAGATGTCCCTTTAAATGAGGCCAATCTATCTATCCCCCTCAGCACAATAAAGGAATCATTTCCTGAATTATCAGCACAAATTATTCACACCCTAGATTCAGCTAATAACGCCACCATTCACTCAGTAAATACTATATTACAATACTCTAAGTGTACATATATAGATATACAAGTGAATCAAGTGAGGGTGAGGGCGATTGTTGACAGCGGAGCGCCCATCAATATTGTCTTGACCAAGCTGGTAAAGAGGATGAAGATCTCGCCAGACTTGGAACACAAGAGAGAATATGGGACAGCTGGGCCAAACACCACCATTTCCTGTGGAGAGTATAGTGCACTGCCACTACAATTAAGGCCATTGTTGGTATCTGCGTCAGCCATAGTTTTGGCGAACCAAAACTATGACATGCTGATCAGAATGGAGTTCCTATGGAAGTACAGAGTTAGCTGTAACTTTTGAGGATAATAAATTGACCATCCTGGATCAGACGTTAACATTGTATACCAGAAGGACGGTGAAGCTCCGTTGAATTGGAGAAACAACTTCATTAATATGATATACAATAACGGCATTGTACTGATTTGATACCAATTAGTTGGTAGGAAGCAACGCGAAATGCTGGTAGAATCCTAGAGAACTAGAAAATTCCACTAAGGATCAAGAAATAGAGGACCATACTGGCTGGATCGCAGATAATAGTCAACACAGGGTTGACTTTGAAGATTTGTGAGCTGTTGTATGGGGAGGTCAGAAGCCCCTGGAAGAAGTCTTGAGTGGAGCCATGGGTGGCTCCTGGGATAATAATGCTGGGCCATGGAGAAACTCGAGTTCTCCCGGCGAATTTGAGCAAAAAACTGATGAAGATTGTTGGCGCTACAGTTCTTTGGACTGGTGCCAGGGTTCGCGGTGGCTCAAAGCTGGATAACTGGAAATGAGCAGCAAAGAGGAAATGGAAAAATACAGGTTAGTTTACCGAAAATTTCATTAAATCAAAATGCTTCAATATTTATAGGGTGCATTGGGACTCGATGCCTTCAGGATCTTCAAAGCTTCATCTGATCAAGATCTTTACTAACCTTCTGGAAAGGACTCCTCAAGGGCGTCCTCAATGGATATCGTCGCTCATCTGACTGAGAAGGTGGAAAGCCCACTCCACGTGACTCAGTACTAGGTAAGGGTGATCCAAAAAAGTTTTATCTTGGCTGGGTTTGATGACTGATTTGGCACAGCTGGATTCAGAAGATGGGAATTTGAGATGAATTTTATCTCGAATCCTGACAAGGCCCCCTTCAAGATCCTGTCAGAGGGGGAGTACAGCCGGAGGAACTGACCATGCACTCAGTTTACAACAGTCCCTTGATTGATGTCAGCAATGGAGTACACAGACTTCACCTTATGTATAACTTTGTAGGGCCCAGACCACAGTATGTCAAGCTTGTTCTGACGGCCTCCAGGTTGATGATGATAAAAGAGAATGAGGTCACCTAGTTGAAACTCTGGTAAGGAGGGTCATCTGAGATTGGATCGGGATGTCTCTCTTCCAGTGGTGATAACAATGCCTTGAGTGGCTTCTCTTGGAGCCAGACAATTTCATCAGCAAGAGCCCTCATATTTAAATCAGCATTTTCAAGAGTGGAGGCTTCGAACAGAGGCTGGACGCTGCTGGGTAGTTGTGGGGTCCACCCATACAGGGCTTCAAATGGGGACATTTTGATAACACGGTGATAGCTTACCTGGTAGGCAAGCAGTGCGCTGGGCAAATAATGGTTCCAGCGGCAATTTCCATGAAATACCAATTATTAGCAATATCAAACCACATGCCACAGATGCCCCAACGCCCTTACTGTCTGCCTTGACATGCACTCTACTATGGGAGGAAGAAGCTGCTGCCAAAGATGAGCCCCCAATCCCCCTCCCCTTCCGCCATGGAGGGATAAGCAGTTTCCGCTGCCCACCTGGTTGGTTGTTTTGTTCAAAGTGTTTCACTCAATTGCTCATTTGGGTGTTTTGTTTGGACCAATTAGTTACGTTAGTTTATAGTTTTAGTTTTAGTTTTGGTAATGTCCATACCCTAGCCGGCTTACCTCAAATAGATATAATAAGAGTAATTAGAGGATGCAAGGTGCCATATTAGCAATTTATACGAAAGTTTTGAGTAATAAACTTTGCTAGTAGCAGATAATCCTCTTCTATAAACATATATCAAATGTACAGGATATGTATTAGTTATCCACCTAAGCCTGTAATGAGTTTGTTATCAAATATACAGGCATAGCGCTTATCTAACTAATTTGAAACAATATATGTAATTTTAAAATAGTTTAATTATATAAAATCTAATATGAATATAGATATGTTATTAGAAAGTTATATCGAGTTTTGGTAGATAAGTGTATATAGGATTACTTATTCTCATAATAATTATCATTAAATTTTTTATAGTGTGCTATATAGGTAACAAAAATAATAATAAAAAATATAATAGTAATCATAATACATTAATAGTCATATTTTGATATTGTTCTAGATATTGACTGTCCACAAAAAATTGAAAAGTCCTTCTCAGATATTGCCAAGCTGACAATACACTCTGGCATAAACTGAAATGTTGATTGAAGCGTCATGGAAAATGACTGTTGAAGTTTTGGACTACTTCGGATGTCTGGTTCTTCATATGGGGTTTGTGTCAAAGTTTCAAGCCACTATTGTATATTTCCAATAGGCCAGATGGCAATAATACTTTGGATATAAAATCCTTAAAGATAATACTTGAGGTTGTATTCTCCTGTCAATTACTTGTACAATTGGCTTCTTGCCCTGATCTTCTGACCACAAGTAAATTCCTGACTTAATACAACTGAAAAGTATTTGATGTAATAAGTTTATATATTAAAAAATATCTAATTAGAAAGTGCTTTATTGTATAAAATTAGTGAGAATTATATAAGGTTTAATGTTCATTGCATCTTCACTCATGACCCCTGACTTGCACCACCATTTAGCCATCAGTTCGTGGTGAAGGTTCTTTGAGGGTCCACAATACATTAGTCATCCTGCTGTAATCCAGCTACCAATGGTTAGTGTCTTCTTGAAATAATTATTTCACTCAAGTATCTCCTTGGACACTTCTTAAAAAGGCTAAACCCGCGCTCCTCTTGAACAATGGTAGCAATTACCAAGGAAGTTTGTACCCTAATTAGAAATTAATTCAATTTTAACTTGATTAACATTAAAAGCTAATTTTGACTTAACCAGAATAGCCCCTACTCCTGGGTCATTAAGCTAAATATGATAAAATGAAATTGCTAGGCTGCAAGTCCTAAGTTTCCCTTGTACTTAGAATATCTTTGGTCATTAATTTCTGATATATTTGGCATAAGATATAATAAGTTAGACATAAGCTAATACTATTATCTCCTATATCTAATCTACATGATAATTCAAATCCAGTCAATAATTCAACATTTCCCCACCTTGACTGCTTTAAGTGGAGGGTTCCTCTCTTTTTTTGATCACAATGTCTGAATTCTTACAAGCCTCAAAGTATGAACGCTACATCAACAGCCTTTCTGCCCAGGATATGCACTTTTAAAGGCTCAGTTTCTCTATGCAGCATGCCATTGTTACTTCAAACATGTTCCTTCACTTTCTTGGGTCAGTTTAACCAGCTATGCCTCAATGGTTATTAAAGGTTTGTCAAGGCCAACCACAACTCAAAATAGGCCAGCAAGCCTGAGTCAGTCCCATTGATTTGAGTTCAATACAGAGAACTTACCAATGGATTGAACATGATGCTCCTCTAACCACATCCCTTAATTTCTCTAGCATCATTGCCTCTCAAAATAAATAAATCTTAATTCACCATCAATTCTTATCAGATAGTAATATCCCCAATTTCCTTTTCTCACTGCTCCAAATCTTCCCTTCATATAGCCTTATTTCTTCACTTCACACAGGCTGTGTAGCCACTTCAGGTTTTGCTAATGTCTCAATACTGAACTCTTGGGAGCCTAAATGGCTTCCACACTTGCCCAAGCCTGATATCACCCGCTTGATCCATTTGAAGCCAACCAGGCTTTACTCTGTTAACTCAGTTACTAGGCTCTAATGTGCTCTAATGAAAGTTAATACTGACTTGCATGTTCCATTGGGCCTCAAGAGTTGTGCAATAAAAGATCATCATATCCTTTTGATCTACCGCGCCCTTTTCAGAAGCCTGTTGAAAGAGCTACCTGAAAGATATATTCCACAGTTAGCTCTACTTTGTGCATGCGTTTGCTTCCCTCCAACAGCCTTTCCCATAGACTATGCCTGACATGCACAGAGTGTTAGACAAAGCCCACTCACAAATGTTTCAAGCAAAAACATCTCTTCCCCAGTCTATCCTTGCCTTGAAAGGCTTCTCATTGATTGTACCTTCCTTTATGCGACTTTCTTCCCTGAGTGTAATCTCTCTCACCATTTCCAAAATCCATTCCATTAGCCACTTCCCCTGATTTGATAGCCTTTCCTCAGTTGCTCAGGCCAATACTCCTGGTGTTGAGTTTTCTTAGGTTTAAAACATCTTTGGTAAGGTCTTAACAGCCAGGACTTGTAAAAAATTTCGCGTTTCTACTCCAATCACTCTTCCTTGGGCTGCACCCAAGAATGCTTACTCCCTTCCCCTCCCAAAGAAAGAGTATCTGGCTCCAAAAATGATGAGGCTTCTGTAAATATGAGTTAATAATTTGCTTTTCTTCATTAGTTGTTATTTCTCCTTCTATTTATATTTTTTCATTTTTCTATTCTATATGATATGGACAAAGGAACTTATTGTAGGCTCGATTCATGACCTAAATGCCTTTTTCTTAATAAGTATACATCTTCAGAAAATTTCTCCAATATAATAAAAGGATCTCTCCAAAGTGAAGCTAACTTGTGCGCACAGCCCACAGTATGGGTGTCACAATATACTACCAAGTCTCCTTCCTGGAACTGGAACATGACAACTATATTAGAGTCATCATAACTCTCCTGACTTGGTTTTCAGTTAATCATATTCTGATAAGCCTCAGACTGCAGCTTGATAACCGTTTTTTCCAGCTGCTTGACATAACTTGTAGGGCTGACTGCCTTATTTGGATTAAGAGATGAATATAATAATGGAGGTGGAGCTGGCTGTATACCATAAAAACTCAAAATTAAGCATTTTCAGTGCTGATATGATTTCAATATTGTATGCAAACACTGTAACACTAATGATGGTAACCCATTGTGATGGCACTGCAGCTGAATTTTTGCACAACATGCTGATTAGAGGTACCGTTCACTTATTTTACCATTTCATTAGTCTCAGGCAGTATGGTGTCAATAAAGGTCCTTTGATAAACATCAGCCAATTCAAGCATTGCACCATTTGTGCAGTAATATTCATTCTGTTGTCCATCAGGATCTTCTGAGGACATACAAGCTTATAGATGATATAATATATGATTAATTTATTAGTTGTAAGCTCCCCAACGTCTTTTATTGCTTTTGTTTTACCCATTTTGTCAGATGCTCAATAGCAACAATGATATATCTGTTGCCCAAGCTACTCACGGACAAGGGTCCAACAACAAAAAATGGAATACTTTATGCCGGTTCCAGTCAGGTTTATATAATTGATATATCACATATGACTTCATAGGTTTTGTGATCTGGTAAGAATGGATTTTTTTATCACATCTTAAATATCAAATCGCATGAAGTCCCAGTAGTAATTGGATCAAATTAATTCCAGCATCTTGATCATTTCTCACGTTCAATGGTTTTATGTGACTAAGTAATAATGTTCATCCACTCAAAAGCCCAGGAAAAGTTTTGTTTTGTCCATTGGGCTTAAGTTTGTATATAATTCCACCCCAAAATTCAGTGTTCTTCAATGCTCTCTCAATAACTTTTTTAACTTAGAGAGGTTCATCTTTATACTTCTAATTTATCATCATTTAATAGAGCTCATCAGACAAGCTGCTCAGGCAGCCACAATTTGGGAGTCATGATAATCCACCTTCATTTTGATGAGCAGCTTCGGCTCTATGAATAATCTTTTGATAATAGACCTGTAACTTTAGAGCCAAGCGGGATAAGTGATTTTAAGGCTCCTTTAGATGTGAAGCTAATGTAATGAACTGTGACCCATTACTCGCTGAAACTTAGTACCATGTTTGTACACTAAAAATTGGTTACAAGCGTATATTACAGCAAAACACTCATGATTGGTCACAGGATAATTATGCTCATTATTATTCAGCGTTATACTGCAATAAGTGACTGGATTCTCCACTCCATCATCCCCAATCTGAGATAACACAACCCTATATATGGTTAATGATGCGTTGGTTTGTATGATAAATTGTTTGTTAAAATCTTGGTATTGGAAGACAGGACCATGCTCAGAACGGATTTCAATGCCTCAAAGGCCCTCTGACATTCAGCTGCCCAGCAAAAATGAACTCCTCCTTGCAGAAAGCGAAATAAGGACTCATAAAAGTCATGACCCTTCAATGAATCTTCAATAATATCCCACCATGCCTAAAAATACTTGGACATCTCTCATACTTTTCAGAGCTTGAATGTTGTTTATCACGTCCACCTTTTGGGGTTGAGGATGTAAGCCTTCAGGATCGATGACAAATATGAGATACTCAAACTGCTCTATGAAAGATTGGCATTGTTGGGTTTTATCTTCAAGTTGGACTTCAATAATTGTTTAAACACTTGTTAAGGTGCCCAGGTGTTTGGAAAACGTCCTTGAGAAGACATTAATATCATCCAGGTACAACAGTACACAGGATAATTTTAGATATCGCAAAAATAGTATCCATAGCATGCTGAAAGGTCACTGGCACATTACAAAGCCATTGGGGCATGCGTGTAGGTTGGAATAGACTTTGTGAAGCGATAATTGTGCACTTCTTCCCCTCTTTAGGCAAATCAATTTGCCAGTATCCAGAGATAAGATATATTATGGCAAAGTACTTTGCACCCCCAGATAGTCTAAAGCGTCATCAATCCTGGGCAATGAGTGTAATTCCTTTTTTATAAGGACGTTGAGTTGGTGATAATCAAGTACAATGCAGTTGCTGCCATCTTTCTTCTTCACAATTAAAATGGACTTCCCTACGAGATTTTCAAAAGCATGATCATTTAACTCTTTGTTAACTTGTCTGACTCTTCCTCAACTACTTTATTACTAGCTTGGGAACACTAGATCAACCTCATCCTGATGGACGCATGGTCCCCAGTATTGACTAAGTGCTGTACTCCTTTTGCACAGCCTATATTGTGGTCATCTTTTAGGAAATTCTGGAGTGTTGTTTGAATATTTCCAGGGCTTCATTCTTTTGTTCCTCTAATAATCCAGTAAGAAATTCTCAGAAAATTACAGCATGTGCTCCTATTCCCTCAGTAAGTGATCCAAACTCAGATCAATCACTAACTTCAACAGCTGATTTTAATCCATCCTTTTTAACAATAAGCATGAAGGCGACCACAATATTTTTTGACCTTGATATCAAAGTTAGTATAATTCACCAATAAGAAATCAATTTTGCCAAGCCCTGGTATAAGTATTCCAGGCGCTATACTTGGTTCCACCTGAGAACTTTTCCAAGGCAATACAACCTCTCCGTATAATCTTACTGGGAAGTCCAGTATATTCCAGTTCTCATAACCAGTTGATGGCCTGGAGCTATTGTCACATCCTTGTTCACTTTTAGCAGTATCCCTCATTTTTTATTTATGGCTTTCAGGAATGGTTGTCTTTGATTCCCCTTTGAGTGCAGCCAATTGGTATTATTTCATTGGCATGAGAAAAATTAATAAAACTTCGGTGACAGCTGGTAGCCTTCATATTAGTATGGCACTAACAAATTGGTGTGTTTGTCTTAATATTGTACAGATGTTTTCTTTAAGATTTGAACGAAATTTCGTAGGTTCTTAGAAAACTAGTTCCATTAATATATTGTAGCTTGCGTTTGGGAGCACAATTGTGGGTGCTGCTACTACCAGCGCACCAAATTGCAGTAGCAAGGGGCTGTACACTTATTCAAAATTAGTACTATTTAGTTTCGCTGTCCCATAATCTTGGTGGTTGTCAATATCAAAAGCAATTTTTAACTTATTGACCAGCTTAGTAGAGACAATATTTATGAGCACTCAACTATCATAGTAGCTACAACTTTGATTTTGTTATCCAGAATATCAATTTAAGTGCACACAGAGTAATAATACCAAATTAAATTTATTAAGTGGAGATGAGAGGAATCCAAAGATTAAAAAGTTTGCTTAAAATTATTTCTGTTAATAGGACATTTGGCGATAAACGTTTCAATAGGAATAGCCTTGTTTATCTCCTTCATTCTATGGTATCTGATGTACAATTTGGACCTTCAGCCAGTATAATATCAATTAACTGCTACACACATGATTTAGTGACTGCTTCAGTTTCTTTCAGTTTATCATCCTTCTTCTGAGAGTGGGCCACTATAAGTACATTAGTGGATTCTTCACTATATACTATAATAGGGTTTGGTTCCTTGATAATTAAGATCTTATTGCCAGATCCTTAACTTGATCAAGTGTGACTAATTTTTATGCACAATAAAGCATCCAGCTTCTATTGTGCTTGCTCTTACTCCTTTTGAGAATTAACTGAAAGGATGACATTGGGCTATGTTGGCGGCATTTGGAGGCATAGTGCCCTTCACAATTTTAATTAAAACAAATGATTTTGCTTAATACAAATAGTGCCTTGGTGTTTTTGGGTTGCTCATTTTTAACAGGCGGATCACTAAAAGCCTTATTGTTCTTTTTGAAGGGTTTTCCTGTAGGTACTGCTGGTCCTGATTTGTATCCAGTATTGGGAGGGCCATAGTTCTGAGAGCATTGGTGTAGATAATCAACCAACTTGAACGTCATAATGTTTTGAATCAAGACTGGCGATACGTATTAGTCTAATTTTAATAGGGTTGCACTGCATGCTGCAATGCAATCTTGGCATCAAAATTGATCATGGCCTTTGCGCCTAAGAGAACTTGAGAATTACAATAGAATCAATCTGCAAATTCATCAATTATTTTATCCATTTTTAAGCCTATATATGAATTTAGATTTTTTTTTGACATTCTATCCAGACCTAAAGATTCATGAAGTATGGTCTCTTTGAATTCCGCATATGTAGGGTCTTTTGTCCAAGTGTGGAATAATCAGTTTAATAATCCATTATTCTAAGCAGTTGATAATTGTAGCTGACTTTTTGAAATCACTGGCCCCATGCACGGCCATTTCAAAATTTTTAACAAAAGTGACCATGCTCCCATTTTTTCAAAGGAAGGCATGCTCATATATTTTTGTAGTTATCATTCTCACGCTCAGGGTGATTGCAAATACTTCTTTAATTACTCAACCCAGGTGTCTCAGGTGCTGAGTTGCTGCAAAATGAGTGGAGGAATTTGAGTTATCCAAAGCAGCCATATTGCTAGGCATTTGTTAACATGACCTAGGGTCAGCTTTAGTAGTTACTCTGATGCTTCATAATCATAGTACTCAGAGGTAATCTTAGTCAAACTGTTCATTGCACACTGACATTGGCATCATTCAAATCTTTAATTTGACAATTGCTCTCCGTTTTCCACTAAATAAAGTTACAATTCTTCAGCTTCATTTTGTGACTTCCTCATTTAGGCTGGTTGATTGTAATTGCAGAACGGAAATCACTTGATCTTTCCCCTCAATAAAATTTCTGCAGTTGTTCACTCCCCACGGAGAGTATGGTTTGAGTCGTTAATAAAGTAACATATTCAATGAATTAATTAATCTGATGATTCAAATAATTGACAGAGTCCTAAAAAATTCTGACTCTGTCTGTTGTCCCTCAACCTTTCTGCGCAAGTAATTAAATTTCTTTTGTAAATTCTTACTTCATCTTAGGAAATTTTGGGCGCTCAGTTGGTGATACTGATCATGGAATTTGCGTCTTAAGTTGTTCCTATTGGCCTTCCTGACTAAGTCTCATGGATTATGAAGCCTTCATAGAGGTCTGGGTTAAACTGTTGGCCCAAGCTTCAGTATCTCCTCTTTCCTCCAATAAGTTCATAAAAACATGGCGCAACTTTTCATTTAGCTCTTGCTCAAATTCCGTTACTCAATCATTGGCCCAAGTGGCTAAGTTATGAATTGCTTCCAGGCTATAGCGGACTTCCCTAGAGTTAACTTCCAATTGCTATTCAATATTTGAGCCGCTCAGCTGTAATTGATTAAAAAATTGACCAACTTTATGATGGCTGCATGATGGCAAGTGATAGTCATTTGGGTGTTTCTAGAGGTAGGATGGACAAACACAATTAAGTATTGGGCGATGGTCTCATATGATTCAAATTATGTTTGATTTAATCTGCGCTCATTTTTGTGGTGAGCTAGATATCTCACCCGCAGCACGTCTTGTTGTCATTGATGATAGAATGGATTTCTTCTATAGTATGAGGGCTCTTTCCCCTTTTGATAACCTCTCAATAATCAATATTCTAGATGCTCCAGTTTCTTGTGAGAAATGGGTTCATTGGGGTAGGTGATAATGGGTATATTGCTCCAGTTATATGGGACACAGTCATCTCAGTAACCCAATAGGACCAGCAGTTGTTCTAGATAGTTAATAAGGGTTGGAGGTGTTCCCTGCTTAGTGTGGTCACCATCTGCTGTCCCAGCCATGAGCCACCGTTGAACTTTTGGACTACTTCAGATGTCTGTTATTCATGTGGGGTTAACGTCAGAGTTAAAAAAAGCCTATTGTATGAAAACAATAGATCAGATGGCGATAATTTTAAAGATATAAATTCCTTAAAGATAAGACTTGAGGTTGTACTCTCCTGTCAATGCCTTGTACAATGGCTTCCTGCCCTGATATTCCCAATCACAAGTAAATTTTTGACTTATTACAACTAAAAACTATTAAATGTATTAGGTTTTTTTTAAATTTCAAACTATCAAATTAGATTGTGCTTTATTGTATAAAATTAGAGAGAATTATATAGGGTTTGATGATCACCACATCTTCACTCATGACACCCTGATTTGCACCACCATTTAGCCATCAGTTTGTGGTGAAGGCAATTCTGAGGGTCCACAATACATTAGGCATTTTATTGTAACCCATATCAGCTCAAGGATTAGTGTCTTCCTGACATAATTATTTCAAGCAATAATCTCTTTAGACACACTTAAAAAGAGTAAGCCTGCGCTCATCTTGAATGATTGTAACACATACTAAGTCAGTTTGTACCACTAATTAGAAATAAATTCAATTTTAACTTGATTAATAATAAAAGCTAATTTTGTTTAACCATAATAGCACCCAATCCTGGGTCATTAAGTCAAATATGATTAAATGAAACTGCTAGTCTGCAAATTCTAATTTTACCTTATACTTAGAATATTTTTGGTTATAAATTGCTGATATATTTGGCATAAGTAAGAATAAGCTAGATGTAAGATTTAAATATTGTCTCTTATATTCAATCTACCCAATGATTAAGATCCAGTAAAATATTTAACAATGACATTAATAAAGTGATAAAACATACTAAGAAGAGATAAAGATTCAATTAAAGTCACTCAGGTTACCCATATTCCCACCCTTAAGTGTACTGTTAGGCTTTTCACCAGTATGGGTGAAGCCTCAATTTGGGGGTTCTCATTTGATTTTAATTTACTTCATATATTACCTAATATATTATTGTTATGCAGTATGAAATTAGACCTATTTTATATATGTTCTAAATTAATATATTTTGAATACAAACCAATATGTAATTTCTGACAATTACACTGAAATTTTGAGTTAACAAATCAAATAACATATTGTTTATAAATTGCTCTCATCCATAAAGAACGTGGTGACAGTAGCACGGAATCTGAAAGCAAAAATAACCTGAACCAACATTGCCACGTTTGTTAAATTCCCAGATGCCAGCCTCAAAGCTGAAGATGCTTTGCCCAAATACATCATTGGCATTATGATGGCTAAAAACTATTCAGAAGTTCCAGTCATCAGAATATTGAACCCCATACCGCCAATGCCCCCACACTCCTATTATCTGCCTTAACATGCATCCTACTCTGGAATGAGATGGATGCAACTGAAGATGAGCCCCCCAATCCCCCTCCCCATCCACCATGGAGGGATAGCAGTATTTGCTGCCCACCTGGTTGGATAGTTTGTTAGGTATGATTCAAGCAATCCATCCATTTTGGGCGTTTTGTTTGAATCGTTATTTTATTATGATTTTTAGTTTTAGTTTGGTAATGTCCATCCCCTGGTTAGCTTACCTCAGTTAAATAAAAAATAAATTTCCCTCATACTGAACCACTGATAATATGAAGCAAAAACCTCACATTTTGGATTATTCCCTATTATCACATGAGCTACCTGATCTTCAAATCATTAACTCTAAGGTGGTATTTACTATTTACACTTTTATTATCTTCTTAACACTAAATAGGGGTTACGCCTATCTTTCAATACCCTTAGTTTATCCATGATTTTATCTGGTACATTATATAGTACCAATAAACATTTAGTAAGGAAAATTTTTAACCTCTAAAAATTACTTAAAATAAAATATTCATTTGAGACCTCTGACCCTTAAGTGAGGTTGAGTCCTTTCATATACATAAAATAAAGAGATCTGAACCTATAACCAAGTTAAGTCTTTTCATCAATTAGTAGACTTCTACATGATTTCTGAACCTCCACCAGCAGGTTGAGTTCTATAGGAAAAAGAAAAATTAAGACTACTGAACCTCTAAGTTTAAGTCTTATAGGAAAAAGAAATAATTATGACTACTTTAATCCACCATCAACTAAGTCCCATAGGAAAAAGAAAGAGTTAGGACCACTTAACCTCAAAGTTTAAGTTAAAGTATCTGACCACCTACATAAGCTTTGAAGGACTGACCTTTAGAATGTCATTACACTAGCAGCAGAGCTCATGGACCAACATATATCATTAACTAGACATGGGTCAAGTCCAAAATTTTCAAGGACAGGGACGATGGTTCAGCTCCCTATCTTTTGTTTGAACCAACACTTCATTGTTCTATAACAAAATATATTAATAATTATGTGATATTTTCACTAGTATCAATTTTGTAAGCCTTATTGTTACACAAGTTACACAATTAATAAAATCAGTATAATATGTCAAAAATAATAATATTAGGATTGAGCCTATATTATATACTATACAGTCATCAAAGAAATTTTACCTAACTGAATGAAGTCATCTTATCACTAAAGTAAACCAATTGAACCCTACACCTGATTTCAATTGTAGTTTCAGAAAATTAATCAAGTTTTATCCAAATAATATTCACATACCAAATTATTACCAATCAACTTCCTCACTAACTGCCTTTATTAATGCTTTTTTAATGAAGCATTTTATTTAATGTGTTAAATTATTCTTATGGACGTTTCTGACTTCTAGTTCCATTAATGAGTTTGCAGATAGTTTATGTCACTTTGTTATGTTTTATCTAGGAACCATACCTATGATTGTTAATTCCAAAAATTTTATAAAAACGCCTAAAAATTATAATTATCATGATACCAGCTAATAGCATACTACCCCTTGGAATCCTTCTAGTCAATTGATTTGTTTTTGCACTTAGCTTTTATCATATTCTTTAAAGTTGCTTACTCTTGTCGTCATATTGGAAGCATCTATCAAGCCATCTCCCTTTCCAATACTTTAAGGATTAATACCCTATCAATTTTGTGCACCATTACCCACCAAATTCTCATACCTTGAAGATCTATAAATTCTCTCCTATCAATAAGTAGGGTTTGCCTTGAACATTCAAAGGGAAATTTTCAAGGAACTGAACTGGATGTGATGGATAGGGACACAAAATAAATATTATAAATTATGAAGTAAAGACAATTAAGACCATACAGTTGAATTTGTAAAAACTTTTACTTAATCAATGCTATATTTTATACTTAGTATAATCAGTTGTGTAAGTTCACTAATATATAATGAAATAAAAGTATTGCTACTAAATTGGTTAAAATGAGAGACTTGTCCTTATTGACAAAAAAATTGATTTTAGGTCTCGCCAAATATAGTATCAGAGGATAGTTTCTAATGATTTTACTAGAACAAGGAAGATCAAAAATTAAATGAAAATCTTAACCTTTCCTCATCAGTAATATATCCCAGCATTGATTTATGTTAATCTATAAGAATGGTAACCTTGATTCTAGCAGTGCAAAGAAGTTGTTTAGCACCATTCTTTGGAGCGCATGGCGTCAAGATGAATTCTCCAAGACACAACCTAAAAAAGTGATACTCAGAGGTCCTTTAATGGCGTAAACTGATAATTACAATTTGACCTAACCAGCTAAAGAGCGGTTCAAAGGTCCCAAGCTATCAGACATATGGTGTGCCAAGAAAAGACTTGACTTCCTTTGGGGATATTCCAATATCCATTTTACAAACCATAGTCTACATAGCATTGCCAATATGAGGATGTTCAAATAAGATCTTCCAGGGGAAAGGCGTGGAAAATCCTGATTGACAAACAAAAGTCCAACTCTGACTGCCAGGCTGAGGGCAGGTAATATTGCACCATGCCTATTGGTAGTAGGGATCCCGTGGCCTCCTATGGGGTTCTTCTCAGAAATCGCTCAAATCAGACTCTGTGTCAAAGCTGAACTAGTTCACACCTGATATCAAGGGGGCGCGGCAAATAATCTTTTGTACCACAGTACCATAATAAATTTTTTTTGCTCTTTTGCGGTAGTTTCTTTGGTGGTGATGGTCCCTGGTAAAACAATTCAAGTTTTTTTGAATTGGTTGCTTGGGAGGGGCCATTCCCCCACTGGCCAGGTAACAAATTGGTAAGTAAGTTACCTGGGGAGAATATCTTGGTTTCTGCCACTAATTGAGGCCAGCACCATGAATAACAAGGAGATGGCAAAAGCTACTGAAGAGAACAGGGAGTGAGGGCACACCAATAGTCAAGGCGTTTTTATTTGGGCGACAGGACCTTAAATTGGGTAACTTAGAGTTGTCCTGAACAGCAATGTAAGAAATAATAATTTATTTAAGGAGATTACAAAAACCCAGCACTTTACCATGGGAAATCACTGGGTTATATAGCATAAACCATGGTGGAGGGGCGCGTTTTCTAGTATTACAACTGGTACAACGGTGAATATTCCCAGGCGGTGGAACATATCCATTAATACTTGCACATCACCCATTGTTTGTCAAGGCCTCAGGTAAGATACAATGGATAGCCCATGCTCATTGTTATTTAAAAATCTATTTTTACATTTCTGGCATTGGGTTTTAGCCTATGATATCTAACTTATTGAGATTTTCACACTAGTGTGTTCAGGGAATTTTGATCTATTTATCTTGGAGGTCCCCCTTTTTTAGGCTCAGTGATTTCATCCCTTCCCCGGTTTTATTGAATCTGCCAGAAAGGGCCACTTGACAACATATTTCTGTAATCTTTGTATTGTCTTTATTTGTAAATTTCATGTTAGTTGGGGTTTGGGATACACACAGTTTTGTAGGTGGGGGGGAGCATATCCGGGGGCGGGGGCCACCCACTTCTCATTAATGCCTCAGGGCCACTATTTTTTTAGAGGCAATGCTCTGAAGACTTTTTGTGTTTTTAAAAGGGGTAAATTTTTTTGTAAACCTGATAGTAGAATCAGAACCCTTACACAAGGAATTTCATTATTTTTTTAAGGTAAAGGAGTAAAGTTATAATTTTTGTAAATTAAAAAGCTACTAAAGTTACCCATAAATATAAAATCTAATAAATCAATAGCACATGCTAGGTTGGGAATGAATCAGGATCACAATCCCCTTTAAAATTATATAGATTGAAATGAAAAGGATAAATTTT
>JAKSZP010003314.1:0-42310 GCA_022478985.1 Massospora cicadina
TTAGAAGAAATGGCAAGGCTCTTTTTGTAAAATGTCTTTTCCGTGTTCAGCCTACCTCAGGAGGTGGTGAGTAAACTGCAGGCCCCATTTTACTGCCTGGTTTGGACCACACTTTACAACATCTTTAAAATTAATATGTGTGTTCCACTGAATACCACCCTGATCTGATGGGCAGACAGAGAGGGTCAATTGGATCCTTAAGCAGTACCTTTGCTGCTATGCCTCTCCCACTCAGGATACCTGGGCTGATGACCTTCCCATGGCGCAAAGCGTCACTAAAGCCACCCACTCATTAACCAATTCTTTTACCAATGGAGCAACATTTGGGGTTAAGACTCCTCATTTCAAATTGGCCCCTGCCTTTTCTCAGAAGTATTTTCTGCAAAAGTATATCTTACGATTCAGAGTACCCAATCCCTTTTCAGGAACAGTTGACCAAGGCTATTATTAATTGCAAGTAAGCTTTAAATTGAAAGCGTTTTCCTGCTCACAATATAAGGTGGGTTCCTTGGTTCAGGTAGATACGCAACAGTTGCATATAAAGGTTCCCTTCTGACATTGCTAGCAAATTCTCTGACCCCATGTGGTGGAGGAAAATCTGGGAAATGAGAACTTCCGGTTGACCCGCCTTTATCACTGAAAGCACATCCCTTCTACCATGTTTCTCAGTTTCCCCTTTCACGGGAAAAGAGACTGCCACTTTAGAGTTAATCCTGGTGGAGGATCTAGAGAAAGCTGAAGTCAACAAAATTTTGCTTTTTAAAAACTTGTTTTTGGTACAGTACTTAATTGCTATTGGAAAACAGTTGTTTGACTAGCAAGTAAGAATAGTTTGGAGGAGAATAGCTCCAATTTTCTTAATACTAGAGGCCTATCTGATTATTGGTGGAATCCGGACTATCAGAGTAATGTAATTACTTCCACTCTTTGGCCTAATAGGCCTACAGGTAGTAGCAGGGTTATGCCAAATTGTTGGCAGAATCAGGGGAGTCATTTGGAGGTTCCCCCACATCTTACATCCAATTTAGTTCAAACCTTAACGCAGAGACTGGTCCCCTTTAGGCCTGGAGGGTCCCACCAGTTGAAAATATTTTCTCGCCCAATGATTGGATAATAAATAAAATCGTTGAATCATGGATATATCCTATCTGCAGCCAATTTTTCCTCAGATATTCTGTCTTAATGATGCGAGTCTTGAGAGCTTTGATAAGCTATAAATAATATTTCCTCAATTTCAGCTGTCCTACCTAATACAAACTTTGCATTGATTCCCCTTAGTACCTCAATATAATTTAAATACTAAGTGGCAAGATATTGAGAGTGCACACATAATCCCCTCATTGCAACCTAATAAAAACTTCTAAAACCAAAATTCTAATTTCATTTAAAAGGTTATAGAATTAGTTATAGGTGGTCTGAACATCCCCTGAGTCAATTATTCTAGAAGTAGAGAATATTACTTCTCCTATGGATATATTGTTGGAATTTAGGTGCAAAACGCACCAGCAAGCATGATAACTGCCTAAAATCCATCAAGTGGTGCTCACTACAAGGGGTAGTACAGCACAAAACACTTAATACAAAATGGATGGTGTTGGGGTAATTAACCCTTAAAACCTCCCCGCTGCCTCTGAACCTCATCTAGATGCGTTAGCACAGCATCTAGACCGCGCACTGTCCTAAATTGAATCACTTGAACAACGTGTTTGCCAAGCCTCTCATGAGGCTGCTCTGATTATCACAAAACCCCCTAGCCAGGGACAAATTTTCCCCAGGTGAGGATAACATTGCCTCATTCCTCTTCATGAATGAGGCTGTTATGGAAGGGAAACAAATCTCAAAAAATAAAGCATATTTCCCCTGACTCAGCCGCTCCACTCAAGAGGTGATGGTACCTTATATGGCCACCCTTGAAACTTGGCCAGAAGTAAAAGACGCGCTTATTGAGGAATTTTGGATCCACGCAGAGCTTGCTTAGGAAAAAGGCATATATGTGCCTAAGTTACATGAGATAGAATCAGTTGCCACTTTTGTTGATCAGTTTTATAATGCAGCCCAACCTCTTTTGCTCAAAAAATGTTACCTCATGATGGTTCTCTGGCGGCCATTCTGACTGTATAAACTTCTCACCCTTCTATAGTCTGGCATCTTTTTTCTGTAAAATTCCACCTCCGGACTATCTGTGATTTCTAAGAGGCTCTGATAAAGGTTGAAGATATATTTAACGATGAAATTACTTTATGAGTTGTGTCAAATCCACAATTCTTCATCATTGAGGACTTTTCAATAATAGCCAACAAAAGGAATTCAGGATGATCCCTATGGCCCCACCTATGCTGGTTAATACCCTGAGACCAGCACCTGCGGTTTGGCTCAAAACTGATCTCTCTCCGCCCTGCAAGCATGAGATTGCTAAGCCAGTGAGTCAGGGTGCGTTACCATCAGTGGGGACGTGCTCTCTGCCACTAACTGCTGGCAAAGTTCATTGTTTGCCATCTAATGAGCATCTTCTCCGCCCCAAGCCCTCCACAGAGAGGTCTCTCCTGGTGGCCCAAAAGGCTTCTCCTAAGCCCAAACCTCTCCCTCCGTTGACAGTTGCTCCCAACAACCATGGGCTCAAGGACAAGGCCGCTCAAGCTAAGCTGCCTGCTCCTTCAATGATCATATCTGTGGATGGCCCCACAGCTACCAAAGTTATGGCTTCCACCTCCAACCGCACTTCTAGTTTCCACACAATGTGTGTAGACAACCCTTCTGATGATGAGTCTGAAGTGGGTTATGAGGACGTTGGTTATTATGTCATAGGATCCCCTGCCAAAGTAGGTATACCATATTGGCTGAACCCTGAAGAAGTAGATAAAGCTCTAATTCCTCAAGGAACCTACCTTAATCAAGTGCTGGGGTGCCCTGAGGTTATTAATATTGCTGCGATGCTGACCAGCTTATTGCTTCGCTGATCCTACCAAATAAGGTTCACACCCTACAGTCCATTAAAAATAACTATCATGAGACATCTAAAAAGCTTGCCTCTAACTCAGTCTTAATTAAGCATTATCCATCCCCCTAGCTTTGGCGGAACCATAACTAAGGTAGAGGTCGTTATTCAAAAAGTCTGGTTAGGGCTATCATGGACACTGGATCTCACATGAACGTTCTCTCTTTCAAGATGATCAAGAAGATTAAGCTGGCTTCTGATCTCGAGTATATGCAAGAGTTTGGAATGGCGTGTCCCAACAACACCCATGATATTAAAGCCTACTCCTCTATGCACATTCAGATTGGAAAGCTCATCTTGTCAGCTCCTTCCATGGCCTTGGACAATAACACTTATGAAATGCTTATTGGCATGCATTTTATAATTGATTATGATAGTATAATCATTATGAAAAGGGTTACCTCTCCTTACTCAGTTATGAAATCACTCTAATATTTGACAATGAAAGCCCCAATAAAAAAGAATACTACTGCTATGTTGAGTACCCTTACTCTGCTTTACCTTATTTCTACACGACCTCTGAATGCAATGCAAAAAAGTTTCCTGATTCAATAGACACTTCAGAGGGCATTCTCTTTTTTCACTTCAGAGGAGACAGTAATAAAGGCTGGTGAGCAGCGGGTAATTGCTACCAATATTACGCTGCAGATCTCCTGAGACTGTCTGTTGCATATAACAAGCATTGATGAAATAAGCTCTTTAGAATCCTGGGTGTTGCCAGGTATACTAGACCCCTCCTATCAACGACCAATAATAATCTATGGAAGACTTTACAAATACACCCATAATTGTCAAAAATTGAAGAGATAGGGAAAGGTCTTCTAATCTATCTATAAGAGATTGACAGGATCCACTTTATTGGGTTGATGCTGGATATATAGATTTACCAACTGACCAATTGGTGTGTACTCTGCCTAAAGTCTACAATTCAGATGACTTAACCACGGATGAGCTTAAAAAGTTCATTCTCTATTGGATACCTATGGTAATATTTTCTCACAGAATGACACGTACTACAGGCACATGAAGGGATGGAGCCACACCATTGATGTTGGTGATGCCCGACCTATTAGATCTAAACTTACCATAAGTCCAAGGTTGAAGAGCAGAAAATGAGAGTTAAACACAAGCAGTTATTAGACGCTGGGTTATTAGTACCGTCCTAAAGCCCTTGGGCGTTTACTCTCTTGCTGATCAAAAAGAAGAATGGATGTCATAGGGTAGTGATGGACTACCATAAACTGTGGAACCTCACTAAAAAGACAGCTATCCTATCCCCTGAATAGATGATGCCCTTGCACAACTCTCCAGCTCAAAATTCTTCTCAGCTATGGATTTGGCCAGTGGATATTGGAAAATAGATCTTTCTCCCCAAGATCAAGAGAAACGTGCTCTCATTTTCAGGGAAGGCTTATTTCAGCCTATCCGCCTACCCCAAGGGCTGTGAAATGCTCCAGCATCCTTTAAACGTGAAATGGACCACATTCTGCGGGACCTCAAGCTAATCTGTGTGATCTTCTATCTTAATGACATCACCTTCTTTACTGCAACAGTCAATTATTATCTCACTCATTTAAAAGAAGTATTTCAGCGCCTTCTATATTCTAAAATCAAGTTGAAACCGTCAAATTGCACCTTCTTCCAAAAGAAGCTAGAATTTCTTGGAAATGTCATCTCCAAGAAGAAATCCAGCTTTTACAAGATAAGGTCAAAGAAATCTCTAAAATGCCTGCCCCTAAAAACATCTGGGACATCCATAGTAATGGGTATTATGGGGTATCACCATCAGTTCATCCCCAAGTTTGCCAATCTCAGGGAGCCTCTCGTCTGACTATTGGCTAAAAACACCACTTTTTATTGGGGTACAGAACAAGCAGCCACGTTTGAGACGCTAAAGAAATTGCCTCAGCAACGACCTATCTCACTCCACCCCAACTACAGGAAACCCTTCATAATGTTCACTGATGCCTCAGACTATGCCATTGGAGCCATACTGCAAAATTGGACAGTAATGGCGTAGATAATATGGTACCCACTTCAGCGATATTATCAAAAGTTGAAAATAACTACAGTGTTACAGAGAAGAAGTTTATTGACTGCATTACTAGCTGTTAGACATTATCGCCCTTTTCTATATGGCACTTCGTTCACTGTGGCTAATAACCACGCCTAATTAAAATGGCTACAAAACATGAAGGATCCCACTGGACGGTTGGTCCATCGGGCCTCAAACTTCATTATTATAATATAAATATTGAGCACCGATCTGGGACGCATCATATGAACGTGGATGATTTGATTTAGCTGCCTATCCTTCATCTGGACAACAGTGAAGCAGAGAGATTACATGATCTCCTTATGACCACTGAGGCATGGGATGATGAGGATTCCCCCATCTTGAAAATTCTGGCACAACACTATCCAATACTAAGGTGGAGTGCAGAAAGTTATATAAGAAGTAGGAGTAAATTGGCTGCCCTATATGCGACCTTCAGAACGGGTACCGGTAATCCTGAACGCTCACTCTACCCTTGGGTATGGTGGAGTGAGGAAAACCTATGAGTGGATCAAGGAATGGTACTATTGGGAGGGTATCATGGAGTCTATTATTGAAGTCTTGGATGCCTGCTTAACCTGTAAAAAGCAATCCTGCTTCAAGACCAAATATTAATACCAACCCACTACCCCTCAGCAACCTTTTTACACAATCAGTTTAGATGTGGTAGGACCTCTACCCTAGACTACCAGTGGGATTCGTTACAATCTTGTAGGAATTGGCCACTTCACAAAATGGATTGAAGCAGTGGCTCTCCCTGCTCAAACTTACAAAGCTACCGCCACTTTCCTCCACCAGTCAATCTTCACCCGCCATGGTTGCCATCAGGTTCTCCTCTGCGACATTGGTAAGAATTTTACCTTACAAGTGGTCAAAATCCTTGCTACCAATATGATCCCAGCAACTCTTCTCCGCCATTCTAACCATTCTACCAACTGGACTGTATAGCTGGCTAACGGAACTTTAATAACCATATTATGGAAAATGGCCACCTCTGACCCTCTACGCTGGGATAAGTTTTTTCACAGTGCTCTTATGGACTTTTGCATTAACTACCATAGGATACTAAAATTGTCTCCAGTCCATGTTTTGTATGACTGGGAACCTGGCATACTGACCTTATGGCAAAAGATGTCTTTTCAGCCAGGACTGATGACCCAGACAAAGCCATGAGGAAGTTGGCCCAACATATCATCCAACTACAATCTGAAGCTATGAATAACTTAGCCAAAATTGTCATCAAAGAGGGTCAAGTAGCTAATGAACTCATATAACCTCTACCCTCTTTTAAGATTTCTTACCTGGATTTATATTATCATAACCGCAATACCCCTAGAAGTGAGAAGCTAGGGTCCATCTGGGAAGGACCATTTGTCATCACCTGCTAAAAGGGTTACTAATATCCCATTAAGTCACTTGCTTCTGGAGTAATTGTCAACAAGGTTAAAGCCAGTTTCTCTGACCCTATTCTTTCCAACATTCTTGAAGGGGGTAGTGTTGGATAAATATTTGTTTGACTAGTAAGTAAGAATAGTTTGGAGGAGAATAGCTCCAATTTTCTTAATAATAGAGGCCTATCTGATTATTGGTGGAATCAAGCCTCTTGGAGTAATGCGATTACTCCCACTCCTCTACCAAATAGGCCTACAGTTAGTAGCAGAGTTACTCTGAATCGTCAGCAGAATCAGGTGAGCCATTTGGAGTTCCCCTCACGTCATATATCCAATTTAGGTCAAAGTCAATGCAGAGACTGGCCCCTTTTATAAACCTGGAGGGGGTCCCACCAGGTGAAAATATTTTCTCGCCCAAAGATTTGATAATATATAAAATCGTTGCCTCATGGATATATCCTATCTGCAGCCAATTTTACTGCTAGTGCCCATACAGGTTTCAAACTAATGTTTCCCCAATTAATCTCTAAATGATGTGAAGCTTGAGAGCTTTGATAAGCTATAAATAAATATTTCCTAATTTGCCTTTCCTAGCCCAATATGAATTTCACATTGATTTACCTTCAAACCTCAATATAGTTTAAATACCAAGCGGCAGGATATTGAGAGGGTTTGCTTTTATCTTCTCACTGCAGCCTAATAATAAAATTCTAGAAACCATTTTTTAAATTTTACTCAAAAGGTTATAGTTTTAGTTATAAGTAGTCTGCAATATCCCCTGAGTCAAGTATACTTTCAGTAGAGAATATCACTTCTCCTATGGAAATATTACTGGAATTTAGGCGCAAAATGCACCAGAGAGCATAATAAACAGCTAAAATCCTAAAGTTGCTTAAAAGAGATTATCTTATTAAGAGACAGCTGAGTAAGTGCCCAAGATTGTGTCCATTGTTGCAATTTGATGGAGGCTTTCCATTCATAACATCCTGAAAATCCTCGCTTCTCTAAGAAGGTTGGCGCCCTCTTAGCTATCAAGTTGCCCAAGGCGCACAAGAACTTTGCTCTCACCCAAGTTCCTGATGGTGGTGCTCCCCTTGTTCAAAGTGGTAAGGATATTGTAAGTCCTGAGGAGCACCCCTGTCCTCACCTTGGAGGAGTACCCCTTCAGAACCAAGAAGATGGCAAGGAAGGCTGCCTCCTCCCTCACTAACCATGGAGATCTAGCCATGTGGTAGATAAGAGGTGTGTAACATCCTACCCTCTGAAGGTTTTCCCTTTAACTCTCTTATCACTACCAAGGATTTGCTGGTGACGATCCATGGGGTTTATCAGGAGGTGGTGGTGGCAAGAAGCCATTGCTAACAGGAAGGTTGCAGTTCCTCAACTTGGCAGAAGGCATCCTCACAAAGTTTGAGTTTTATTATTATTAATAAGTGGTTATTTAATGAAAATCAAATTCTTTAGATTGATCATAAATTTGAAATTAGCCACCTGTTTTCTCTCCTTGTTACTAGTGAAGGAAAGCCCAGCCCTAATAGGATTGGGCATGCAAATCCATTAGATTTGAAATGTGACCTTCCTTACAAGACCTTTCCTTGGGTGCAACCCACTAGCCATTGACAAATTTTCACCAGCTCGCTATGTGGAATCTCACTTTTAAAAATTTAGTAAAAATTTTGATACCAATCCAGCTGGTCAGGTCAGATCTGAATTGAAATAAAACGCTTAGTGTGTCATACACCAAAACTTAATTGTAAATGAAATTCTATGACGTTAATGCACACCTCCTCTTATCCAACATCTATATATCTTATAAGGCAGCAGTCTTCAACAGGTTCTGCTGTCACTCCATTATTCTTTCCTATTTTCCTTTTTGTTTTATCAAAAAATAAAATTTCTGAAGTTACAACTTTTATAATATTAAAAAGTTTTGATGTTGAATATCAGCTAGATTGCCCAATTCTTTGATTGAATGGCTAATGTTATCATTTTCCCACTCACTTTACACCAGACATTGTGGATGCTGTACTGGAGGTATTCTGTCCTTTGCCGTGGATAGTAACTTATCCTAATTGGTAAACAGTTTTAATTAAATAATTAAGCTCTATGAAACTATCTATTGGTTTCCCTAGGCACATAATGAATAGCACTTTACTATGGTACCTTTAAGCTCTTTGATATTCTGACAATGGACATGATAAGAAGAAATAGATCACTTGAAGATTCAGCTGAATTGAGACCTAGACCCAAGAGGGAGGTTAAATCAATTACCTCAAAAAATTACCCAGAGAAATGGATAGTCAGCACAGCTCTATTACACTCTAGAAAAACTCCAATGGACCAAATCGAGACTGAGATATCCTGAGATGAATTCCTGCCTCCTCAAAATGATGAAGCTTCAGAAGTTTAGGCAATAACTAAATAAAGTGGCACTTAAGACAGCAATTAAGTTTAAGTGAAAAATGATAAGAATTAATAAGCTACCAAATGATCATCCTAAGCGACTCTAAGTCTCATCTGACTTAGGTTTTTCAAGTCACAATTTTACCCTATCACAAATATGGTACAAAGGCATTATACCAGCTGGAATGTGTCTCCTGACCTAGAGCCTCTCTTTTAAGATATCACCCCCTTGATATTATAGTCCTTTGACCTTTTGGAGGGTTTATTGTTATTTGCGACATATAAAAAGCCCTATCTATGCTCTAATAAAGTTATGTTGGTATTTCTATATCTCATTTTGTTACTTGACTTCAAAAAGTCCATTTCGCCAAACTTACCATAGGATGGATACTCTAGATGATGGGCTCTAAGTGGTGACTTGAAACTCTTTCAAATACAAAATACTTTTCATGTGACTTAGTCAGCTTCAAGTATTGACTGTTGTGCTTCTTAGGCATAGCACCATTAAGCTTAAAGACGGAAGCCCTACAGGCTGGTGCTCACTACAGGGGACTCAGCTGACGCTTAACAATACCTGCAACTAATTGATTGCACTATGGAAGAAAAACCAATTGTTAGTTTCACCCACTGAGTGCACAACAGAAACGGTGAAGATAATCAAATGAGAAGTCTACTCATCGTCATGTTTAAAGAAGTTCAAAATGATTTTATGGAATTCCCAAATCTCGTCATCTTACTTGGATTTCCAACGAAGGAGTTAAAGAGGTAATTTGTGGAGTCATTAACCCAGGAGATAGAGGCAACTTTGAAAGGGCATTCGCCGTGGACAGATCTCTTACATACATGTATAAATCCAGTTCTCTCACAGAGAGTTATGGATCAAGTGCGAATCTCTCTCAATATATTTGTGATTTGTACATCCAGCGCTTTATCATATTATGCATTTACTAGGAATCCATAATGAAGAACTCCAACATCATATAAATACCTAAGGGGACCCACGGATGGCCTATGAGCAGGTATTAATTTAACATTTCAAAGTATAAGAGAAGTCCGCTGCTTGATTGAAGCAAATAGTTCCTACATCATTCAGCTCTATAATCAAACGGGGGTATTTTTTATGTTTCATCAAGTATGTGGAGAAAGTTTTGAAGTTTCTTCTAAAAGAAATTTCAGAGTCAAACAATAAATCTAAGCAATTACTTGACGCCTTTGCTGAAGAGCTCCAATGATAAGATAACGAAGCTCATGGCGAAATGGCAGCTCAAGCTTCTTCTAGATAACAACAAGAGGAAGAACAGATCCTAATAATTAAGTTTAAACTAGAGAAAGCCTATGATAAATTGATGAGATGGAGGACCATTATACCACTAAGTCTTCTTCAGTGTCACATAATATCATTTCTTAAGTGGACCAGGTCAAACAGGATTTAGAAAATCATTCAACTCAGACATCCACTCTTTCCATTACCAAGTGACTAACAAATTAGAGATAACTTGTGAGGCTTTCCCAAGTCAAGAGGACATTAAAAATGTCTATTATCGCCTCAAAGAAGCTTAGAAACGCTGGAATACTCTCTTGAAAGAATTGAAAGCCAAGACTAACAAGCCTCACAGCACCAAAAGAAAGTAGATGAAGGAGGACTTGCATCGGCGCATTGGAGTATTGAATGATGCTAACAAGCTTTTGAAAACCTACCGCACATCTGCTAGCTGACAAATTCACAATATGGACATTACGTTAAGAGCTTGGAGAATAATAAAGTCATTTTTGAAAGAAAAATTAATCTGCTGGAGTTTACACCAAGACTTACTCTGGAGGAAATGGATTAACATCACAATCCTCTACAGGATCAAATATGTTGACTCAAACAGCATTTCAAACAGATAGATGTACAAACCAAAAGCACCAAAGCTGAAGCTCCTGGAGTACATGTCATTATCAAATTGGAGTCTAATAACTTTAATACTACGTTTAAGGACGAGTTTACACCTGGTGAAGGGAGCATTGCACCTTTCCTCAACATCTATGAAGGTGCGATAGAAGGTGCAACTGATCATTAAAAGGTTAAACATATTTTATCTTGGTAATTCATATGACTCGGCAAGTTATGGTGTCTCATATGGACGATCTGCATACCTGGAGAGAAGTTAAAGAGGCGCTTATCAAAGAATTTGGGTCAAAGATGAGCCTTAGTATGAAGAAATAGGCCTTCATAATTACGTTACACCAGAATGTAACTGTTGCTAATTTCCTGTCCGCTTTTATATAGATGCCTAAAACCTGTTGACCATAAAGATGATTACTATAAATGATGCCGTAGCTGCCGTTGTTACTGGTTTACATACTAAACCTGACCTAGCCATGCACATCACGTCTGTCAAATAAAGCTTCAACTCTGTATTAGACATTAAAGAAGGCCTGCTTAATGTAGTTGAGATAAACAAGCTAGAGACCTCATAAAAGGCCTCTAGGAAACCCATAATGTGTACCGTGGAAGAATCAAAGCCTAAGAAGGAGGTAAAACTAAGATGCAGCTACTGTAAGAATAAAAACCTTACTGAGGATATGTGTTTTAAGAAGAACCCTGCCCAGGGGGTGTGGCATATTCAGGAGGGCATCCCACTATCACCCCTCACGTTGTGGGTTCAAATCCCATTATGGCAGAAATTGCATTTCTGTGCCAAGAGGATATCAATACATGTGGATTCGCGCACCATGCCTCAGTCCAACAAAGAGAATCAGTAGAGTTAGATCATGTAATCCCAGCCTATCAGAACATGCGCAGGAAGGTTTTACCCCCAGTACTTGGGTTTTGTCCTCCACTCCTATATTTTCGCTACCAATTCCCTATCCTATCTATCAGTTCAGTATATTTGCCCCAAGGTCAGCCCACCTCAAATAAAAAAAGAAGAACCCTGCCCTTGCCAAGCAGGGAAAATGAAGATTAGCTTAGGGTCAGGTGTTAGAAACCCAGCGCACTATGGAAAGACCTAGCTTTTGACGTGGGTATGCCAAGACCCAAAGGGCTAGCCAAGGTCCAAAAGGCACTGCTGGTTTTAAAGAGCTCTGGGTCAGCGCGTTGGAAGGGGCTCTGGACAAGCTCCAATCCAGTAAACTAGAGCTCATGTTTCACACTTGCTAATTAAGATAACTACCTAGAAAGACTTTATAATTGTGCTTTTTAATAAAACTAAATGGATAATATTAAAGGGAGTTAGCCTGGCAGGGTAATACCTGCTTCCATTATAGTGCAGGTTTTATTCAACACATGTTAAAAACCTGTACTGGCTATAAAAAATCTAAGTGTGGTATACTTGTCCCAAAGTTGACCCACCTCAAATACTTTTTAAATGGGTAATAATAATAAAATAACTCAACTTCCTACTAATAGAAATGCTGGGTTATATGGTGGAAAGGGGAGAAAACAGCTTTAAAGTTGAATTGCTATAGCAGGTCAGTTCTGTTTTCAAGTGTGAGATGGATTCAATTCCCAGATCTTCCTCAATAGTAACAACTGAGGCTTCCAAGCTATTCTTAGGACAATTTCCTGACCTCCAAATGTCTGAATTAAAATTTTTGATTTTGGAATGAGGTCAGTTTGATCCCTTTTTTCAGACTTTTCTTTTTGACCTTTTGTCCAGATTTTGTCCTTTGAGTAAGGTTTCCCCTTTTAAATTGACGTCTGGTTGAGCTACAAGCTAAAGCAGGGAATGGGGACTGTTAAAAATTGGTGGAATCGTTAATATATGTTGTAAGGGTTTTTGCATAAGGTTCAGCCCACTGAGCAACAGGACAATGATACAATGATCATTGTCCTCAAAACAACAGAATAAACTATCTAATAAATATAAAGCACTTGCTCCCGCCACACTCTTTTATTAAATATAATATACACAGCATATTATCACTGTTCCGCTTATTCTAAACTTATTAACAACCAACCCTTCTTAATCATCTCATCTCACCTATATTGTAGCGACTTCAGATGATACCGCTTCCATGTCTTAGTAATTTAATTCGCCATATCTCATTGGTTCCGATAACTCTTAATTCATTAATTTCATGATTGACTAATTTGAAGCGATTTCCCAAAAAACTAATATTGCCTCACCTTGAGGCGCTCAAATAATCATTACTCATGTTAAACTTGACGGATCCTATCCATTCCGCCATAATGACTTAAAGCTTATCATCCAGTCATATCAGAATCGTGATATTACCCCCCCTTTACTGGATGATAAGGCTCCTATTGCTTATATGCCCGGAGGAACTTTGCATGCACTTGGTTGATTATCCAACTGCTAGTGGGGTCCTTGCTAGTATATGCATCCATACCTGTCTTCTCAATAACTTTGAATGGCCCAATCCAGATACTGGCCAACTTGTGTTTCTGCCTGAACCCATGTTGATTGTGGAATAGAACCATGTCTCCATCTTTGAACTGTGCTAGGCCACTTCGCCATACCTGATCAGCAGCCTGGGTTTTGATTCTCTTAGCTAAGCTGAACAAGTACACTTTGGTTTGTAATTTAATCAGCATATTTGTTAGGGTGGTCAAATAGTGTTGTGGATCCATTCCGCTGGTGTCCTCTACATAAGCATATAGAAATGCAGGCAAAGTGGGGTGCCATTTATAAAGCAATTGGAATGGGCTTTTTTCATGGTAGAATGGTAGCTAATGTAGGCAAACACCACGGTAGAAAGGAGGGTACTCCAATCAAGGGCCTATCTGTAACCAACTTCTGTAGTATGTTCACCAGGGTCCCATTGACCCATTCAACCATTCCATTGACTTGGGGTGATACAGGGTTGTGAGAACCTCGTGGATGGCCATCATTTAGTTGAGCTTGGTGAATATGTGAGAGATAAAATCGATGCTGTTGTTGGTAAGAATAAACTGTGGGCAGCCATGATGCTGAATGATGCATTCCATTACAATTCAGCCACAGTAACTGCCCCCAGATCTCAAATGGGATGCGCCTCAACCTACCTGGTCAAGTGGTCAATTGCTACCAGGATATACTTGCACCAGTTAGCTCCCATTGGCAGAGGGCCAACGACATCAAGGGAAACTGTATGCCAAGCAAAGTGTGACTTCACTAACCGATATGAGGTATTCCAGTAAAATGGCTTTTCCACTTGGCACTGGTGACAGGAGGAGATAGTATCAAGCACATTGAAGTTCATGCTTTCCCAGTAATACTGAGGCCGCAAACATTCCAACGTCTTGCACATGCCGCCACGCAAAACTTCCCTATATGCGCTCATGATAATGTTAGGCCACATTGAGGGTCACGGAAAGTTTACTGTTGAGTTGCCAATATGCTTGTACAACTCACCATTCTGCTGGAAAGTATTGGCTCACATTTCATTCAACGCCTTGATGACTTGTGGTGGCTCATCATTGTACTTTCCGCTGAGTATCTTGTCATATATAATATCGCTCAGATCTGCCGTAACTGCAATAGTTAGTAGCCTTAACAAGAAATCAGCATTCTGGTGTTTTGCTCCTAGTCAGTGAAAGATATCGAAGTTGTAGGCTTGTAGTTTAAGGGCCCATCAGGCTAGATGTCCCTCAGGCTCCTTAAGGTTCTGCAACCAGCGTAATGAGATGTGATCTGTTACAACTTTAAACTTTACACCATACAAATATACTCTGAATTGCTTGTGAGCATAAATCACTGCTAAGCACTCCCGCTTGGTCACACTATAATTACTTTCATAGCTATTCAGGCTTCAGCTGCAGTACGCCACTGGGTGCTCTTCCCCTTCATCATCTTTTTGGACAGAAGTTCTTCCACAGCGAAAAGAGATGCATCTGTTTGTACAATAAATTCCTTTTTAAAATTTGGGTAGCGTAGCACTGGCACATTGATCAACGCTGTTTGAAGAGTATCAAAGGAGCGATGACAGTGTTCTGTCCATTCAAATGTGGCGTCATTTTTTAATAACTAAAACAGAGGACCTCCAATACAACTAAAGTTTGGTATGAAGCGGCGATAGTAGCCATAACTCCTTAAAAATACTTGTATATCTCGCTTATTGCTTGGTTTACTAATCTTCCAAATGGCCTCCACCTTAGCTGGTTGGGGCCTCAGCCCTGTTGAATAAACTACAAACCTGAGGTACTCTAGCTGATCCATTGAAAAAGTGGCATTTCTGGGTTTTATTTTGATGTTGGCCTCAGCCAACCGGCGGAATAACTCTTCCAAATTGTTAATGTGCCCAGAAAACGTGCAGGAGAAAATGTTAATATCATCAAGGTATACAAGAACGCATGACAGCTTCAAATTTGTAAGGATAGTGTCCATCACCCGTTAAAAAGTAGCTGGGGCATTACACAGCCCTTATGGCATACATGTCAGTTGAAAGAGCCCTTTTAACATGATAATGGCGCATTTTTCTTGTTCCACTGCAGGAAACTCAATCTGCCAATAGCCAGATATCAAATCCATTGCAGAGAAGTAACGCGCTCCTCCCAACCGG
This sequence comes from Massospora cicadina, assembly GCA_022478985.1. NCBI lineage: Eukaryota > Fungi > Entomophthoromycota > Entomophthoromycetes > Entomophthorales > Entomophthoraceae > Massospora > Massospora cicadina. Next base: position 15,335 of record JAKSZP010003314.1, read on the forward strand.
TCCAAAGAATCATCAATTTGTAGCAAGGGCTATGAATCTTTTTTGTAATGCTGTTAAGCTTGCAGTAGTTTATTACTACCCAGTTGGTACCATCCTTTTTTTTTAACGATTAGGACAGGGGAAGCCCATGGGATCTTTGATGGTTTGAAAATTTCTTGCACTAGCAGTTTATCAATTTCTGCCATGACAACTCCTTCTGCTGCTCTAGATCATCAGATTGGCCGAGATCTGATGGGGGATGATCCCCGGTGTCCACTCAATGGATCATTCCCCGCATGCACCCTAAATCATGATCATCAACAGCAAAGATGTCCTTAAAGTTTTTGAATAAGGCTTCCACTTAATCTCTCTGGCTTTCCATTAACCCCATTAAACTCACATGCGGTACAACTGCCATTACACCAGGCTGTGTTTTGATGGGCAGACTAAATTCATTTAATGAACCAAACTCATGAACCTGGATGACCTCTTCAACTGGGATGAAATGTAAATATGCCACTATTTGGTGTTGGCGGATTTAAATTGATTTATCCTAAAGATAAGCTACCAAGACCTTAATCTCCCCATGTCCTGGAAGTATAATGCCTGTGGCCACATGTGGCTCTAGCTGTGATTTCTGATAGGGCCCAATAACCTCCCCATATAGCCCAGCAGGCACTTCCACCTCTAACTCGGTGTTTATGATTACATGGTGTCCAGAGGGAATAGATATAGGGCCAGCAGCTCTAAGTGGTAGATCTTGATATTCATAAATTTGATGGGGAAGGGCCTGGGTCTTGCTCTTTAGTCGATGATAGTGAAATGAAACCACTCCATCACCATATACAAGGCTAATGTGACTCATGTGTACCAAATCCTTTGGCATTCCACTGGAAGTGAAGTAGGTTGTGATCCGATGCCCCAGAATTTCAAATGTCTCTATGGTCATATTAAAAATAGCCCAAAGTAACGCATAAAAGCAGTACCAATTAACAGGTCATAGTTACTGTTTGGTAGAACTATAGCTGGGGCTACAATGTAAAAAGAGTGTCTGTAACTCTCCTGTTTCCAGTGTGGAGGTGCTCGGTGCACAGAACCAACGCGTGGAAACTACCTGTTAGTAATAAAGATACTAGCGCCCAGCAGAGGGTGCTGGAGCAATAATTACTAAAACCAAAAAGCGCGATCAGGAAACACCCAAAAATGATGAGGTGCACAAGAAGAGGAGAGGTAAACAGACCAGGTTGGAGGGGACCTGGACGAACCAATCGTGCACTTGGGAATAATCAGATTGTGTTCAAAATGGAAAATTGAATGGAGCGCAAGACCTCCTTGAAGGGGTCCGCGCATATAAACTTTGGTAATAACATTTAAAACAGAAAAACGGGGGAAATTTTTATTCAGGAAGTTGACCAACAAGGAATGTTGGTTGGGGAAAATGTATTTAAGCTTGGATGGGGAAATTGGGGTTATGCCACAGTGGGCCCAAGTAGTGACTCACCAATAGGGAAATACTGCCATCTGAGTTAGAGGAATAGGCTGAAACTGACTTCACTTGAGTGATTGACTGAAGTTGGATTCTATCCGAGCACATTATTTCATAGATGGAATGGGCTTTGAATCCCCGTTCCTCGACTAACTGAACCAAACCATCCACTTTTTTGGTAGATAGTTCATTTTAACGCTTGGCCTGACGTCAGGGGCTGGGCACTTGGCACCCCACTAAGACCAACCTGGGCATATTTTGCCCTTACCCAGCGCTGGTCTAGGGTGTGCTTCAGGTCTTGGAGGCCCTGTAGCTTCACCTTTTAGGCCTCCAGGCGCCCAGCCTTATCTTTGGGGTTGGTCCCCACTATTATGTCATGTGTACATGACATACAATGACAATTGACCATAACCATAAAAGTAGTGTGCTGTATGCTCCTTCAGAGACCATGCTTTCCGCGCCTGCAGTACCATACACCATATGATGCTTTACGTCAGGCTTTAAGGCCAGCTTTACCACCAACTTTTTGGACACTATGTTGATTGGGGCACCCATATTAATTATCACATGAACTCGGGTTTTTGCTATGACAGTGTCACAGTAAGTACACTCAGAATAAGATGCAATCTAATTGTTTAAAACATGGACATTTAATGTATCTCTTTTTTCAAGGAAGCTCATGATACCCTCCCCAACTTTAGGGTATTCTTTAACAATAGTGTTCACAGGGAGGGCTGCGTTCACCCCTTTTAAAAGAAGCGCATCAGCAAATGGATCTGGTTCATCAGTAGAAACTTGATCAAACATTCGACAGCCATAAGTCTTTGGTTGCTTCTGGGGGCCTTCTTCTGCTGTGTCCATAAATTGTGCTCGTTTCAGCACATTTACCCCCCAACCAGCTGCTGATATAGAAAGGCATCGTCATACTGGGGAACTTCCACTGGATGTACTAGGGTAGGTTCAGGTGGGCCGTTTTGAGTTAGAATAGCGGAAATAGAGAGTCCCTCTCTACTCAGCTCTGACTTTTCACTGAATGTACTGTTCCTGTGGTAGGGAATGAACCTGACAATGAAGACAACTTTTGGCTAAGTGCCCAGAGTGACCGCATGAGAAAAAATTGACTCTGTAAGATCAGCGTCTATGATTGTTGTAAAATAGGCCACCCCAAAAGTTGGACTGGGGTTGAGTGGTGTAAACAGACACATCCCAATAATTGAACTGCTGACAGCAACTTGGTTGAAAATGAGGCGTGTAGTGATAATAAGGCTGGGGGCTACTAAACGGACGCTGAACTGGGAGAGATAAATCTCCCAAATAAGAAAGTCCAGCAGTGGAGGGGATAGGGTTCCACTATATATTGGGTGGGGGGAAGGTAGCGGATAAATGGCGTAATATTTGAACGAGTTTAAGCAAAGGTATACTTACATCTAAATATGGAGCCATGGTATTGAAAAGCTCATGGTATGGTTTCACAGTTGAGGTCAACGCTATGCATACATCAGATTTGGTTAAAGTTCCTGCCCCAATTAACACATGGGCTTCCGCTGTAAAGTAATTAGCAAATGCAGTGAGGGTCTCATTATGCTGGAACCCAATGATTAAGAACCTGGTCTTCTGCTGCACCATTTTCATAGTTCCTCCATATAAACAACAACACAGTATCTTTCACCTTTTGATAGGTAAAGGAACTGGTGGGAAGATAACAAGTAACTTGGTCAGCGCTTTCAACATCCAAGTTAGATATTAATAATTTGGCTTTATGCTGATCTGAAGCTCCTTATACTGCAAACTCAAATCACTTAAAAAATCCATGAATGTTCCCATTGCGATCAAATGGAGGCAGCTTATCAATACAAACCTCCTGCAGAAACTCCTTATTCCTTTGGAGCACAGCGTCCAAGGTAAGCTTGAGTTCTATAATTTTGACAGTTGCAGCATCTTGGAATAACTCCTTTCCATAGCAATCCTGATATGACATGGCCAGCAACTGAAGGATGTTATTGGTATTGTGATTGATCAATGGGCCCCCTGTAGTGAGCACCACTGTTATAAAATCAAGGGAATCGTTAAGATATGCTGTAAGGGTTTTTGCACAGGGTTCAGCCCACTGAGCAACAGAACAATGATACAAGATCATTGTCCTCAAAACAACTGAATAAACTATATAATAAATATAGAGAACTTGATCCCGCCACACTCTTTTATTTAATATAATAAATACAGTGGATTCTTGCTGTTCCACTTACTCTAAACTATTAACAACCAACCCTTCATAATAATCTCGTCTCACCTATATTGTAGCGACCTTGGATGATACCACTTCCATGGCTTAGTAATTTAATTCACCATATCTCATTGGTTCCAGTAACTTTTTATTTGTTCAATTATGATCGCCTAATATAAAGCGATTTCCCAACAACCCAATATCACCTCACCTCTAGGTGCTTGGATAATCATTACTCATATTAAACTTGGCGGATCCTACCATTCTGCCATAATTACTTAGGGCTTATTGTCCAGTCATATCAGAATTGCAACAGGGAATATGGTGTAATGGCTTCTGAATTATCCTAAATTTATTTTGAGGCATGCGGACCAGGGGATGGACATTAATGAAGTTCAAAGAGCTAAAAATCAAATGAACTTATCACTTGAACATAATGAAATAACCACCCAAAATGAGCGGGTGAAACACAATGAATGAGAAAACAACCAACCAGGTGGGACAGCGCTGAGGCGCTCAACCTACCATGGTGGAGGGGGAGGGGGGATTGGGGGGCTTATCCTCAGCCCTGTGCTTCTCCTTGGTGAGAGTGTGGGACAAGGAGGAGAGCAAAGGGGTGGATTGATCAGCAACATGGGGAGTGAGGATGCTGATGATTGGCTGGTTGTGGAAATTACCGGAGGACAGTAAGACGCTGATGTACTTGAGACAGCAGGCCTCTGCCTTAATGCGGAGGGAAGGAAGCTAGGACAATAAAGCCACAGAGGCGCAGGTGACTCTTGAGTTGGCCTGTGAGGCAAAAACCACTTTCTGAATGTCGTCATTAGCGCTCTTATGGCAATCTGAATAGACAGTTTGTTAGGCGGGGATGTGGATGGCTTGATGATGGGAAGAGGGAGTTCTGTGGCGAGTGCTGCTAATGATGACTCAGCCAACTCACAGATGGCGTACACATCAGGGTGAGCAGCTGCTGCGATAATGAGCTGGTGGTCTGAGCGGAACTCTGAGGCGTCCAGCTGGAGGGCATAAAACCGTTGAGCGACCAGTTTGGGGTTCTGTACTTGGATAATTTCAATGTATGTTGACTCCGAGGCTTCAATTACATCACCCATCTCATTGGTTTCAGCCAATGAGGACCATGTGTTCATGTCAAATTCAAAATTGGGGTAAGCGAATTGAAGTGGAGTGGCTGTGACTGCAAAATAACATGGGAACCCACATTTTCCCAAGCTGTTTCCTGATTGGATGAGGCGCAAGTGGCACTGGCCTGAGGAAGGGGATGGTTGGCTGCAGCGGGCACTGAAGCAGCAGCAGGCTTTGGGGGAGGGGGGGTAGGATTGTACCCCATGCCAGAAAGGCAGTGAGGTGCAGGGAAAATTGGGGGCCAGATGACGCCAGCACTGGGCTAGAGGAAACCGCAAGGGAGGGGCATTTATGCTTGAAGTGATATAATTTAAAGCAGGAAGGACAGATTGTCCTTCTGCCCTCAACATGGGCCCAGAATGGGTGGTCAGGGGCAGAGGGAATGACAGCGCGAGGGGGGAAGTGACAAAGCTATTTTAGAAAATTCTGGGCTGATTGTGGTGAATGCATAAGGCTCAGCTGGCGAGCGGCCCCATTGGGGACCTCAAACTGAAGGATAGGGTTGGAGTCGTGCACGGCCAAACCTTCCATCAACTCCTGATGGAGCGCTGCAGGGGGGAGATGGGTGGGCAACCCTGCGAACTGAACCACCATAGTGGGTCAGTGGGGAGCTGGGTGCGCGTTGTTGGGATAGGGGTTCCCTTGAAAACCTGGGGCACTGTAGATGCAGTGGCGGCGTCAGCTTCACAAGTGAAGCCTAGGTCAAAATACCCCTTAAAGAAGTGCAAGTCTATAAGACCAGCCGGCAGCATCACCACCTGAGCCAAGTCAATAATTGCTTGTTTCTCATATGGGAACAATCTCCCATACTTGACCCAAAGGCCAAAGTGAAGTTGGGAATGGGGAGACTGAGTGGGCTGTGAGGCACAGCCTGGGCATGTGCCAGGTGGATGGCGAGATCCTTGGGCGGATTAAATTGACCTGAGGACTTAGTGGGACTAGATGAACCAGTCCAAGAGCGTTTTCCCACCAGAAGGAAAACGCTGGGTGGGGTTTTGCCGCTGCCCCACACTGAAGCAGATGGCGGCGAATCTGAAATCATTGGGGGTCGAATGGGAGCAGGAGGCGTAGGATCAATAGTTGTTACTTACTTTTTTGAATAAAATCGCTCAAAAGTGACTCCAAGCGGAAAGAAGAGTTTTTGAATTATCTTAAAGTCTTCACAAAACTGCTTAATTTTTTAAATAAAACTTTGAATATTTTGACACTAGGATGGGTTTGGTTTGGGGGAAGTGTGAGAGCAGCATGTGGCAAAAGGGCGGGGTAGAAGCCACCCATCTCTCATCTAGGGTATGCCCTAGGTCAGAGATCTAGATGAGAGGGAGGGACTTGGGATTTGAACCCTTTTGGTTCCAAAGGGGTGCACACCAATGTCCAGCTTGATAGCTGGACGAAGGCATTACATCAGGTACCTCTAAAGCTGACTGACCCAAAGTATCTGTAAGTAAAACATTGTCAATAACTCATCTCGCTTGCATAGAGAATGAACAAGATGACAACTTTGAAGGGGGTCATGAGGACACAGGTTATTAGTTTTAGGTGCACTTGTTGATCTCGCCATTCTGAACCGTTTGAACGCCAAAAACATTGATGACGTCCAGGTTCCCAAAGGCACTTACCTCAGTCAGGTTATCATGTGCCCCCAGATAATTGATACAGCCAGTGATGCTGATCATTAACTTGCCCTGGTGAATTAACACTTCTTGAGAATCCACAGTCTCCTAAAGATCAAGAATAAGTATCCTGAGGCTGCATAAAAGCTCAATACAGCATTCCGCCTCAAGGAGGTGTTAGCCCTTCTTTAAAGTTTGGAGGATCATATCCAAAGTGGAAGTTTTTAATTCAAAAGGTCCGAGTTATGGCTACCTTGGATATGGGTTATCCATTGATGCTGTGTTGTCCAGCCTCATTAAGAACATCAAGCTAACCACAGACCTTGAATATACTCAAGAGTATAGTACCACAATTCCAAATAATACCAAGGCAATAGATACATAATCATATCTATCAAACTAAGTTAGCAAAGTAGGATTTTCACCCCTGCAGTTGCCCTAGACAACAGTTAATATGTTATACTCATCAGAATCTAAGATATTATTATATACAAAGGAGTTAGCAATCTGAAAGAAGGATATTTATCACTCCTCAATTATTAAGTTCTCCTTTGTCTTAAAAATTAAAGACTTCAGAAAGAAGTATAACTTTTGTCTGGTTGAGTACTCTGTTTCTGCTTTACCTTTGATATTCTACCTCTAGAAGAAGCATAAAAAACTACCTTACTCAGTAGATGCGGCAGAGGACATACCATTTTATGGTACCAAGGAGGTTAAAACTTAACTGAGAACAAAAAGTGATTTCTATCAACATAAACCTGAGCATACCCCAAACTGCTTGCTACACATTACTAGTGTTGAGGGAGTAAGCTGGTTTGAACCAAGAGTACTTCAAGAGCCTTTGATCCAGCCTATCAGTGGCCTATTGAGCTGATACTTGGGAACTTAACTAACAATGATATTCTAGTCAAGAAGAATCAAGAAATTTGGAAAGGTCAATTGCTTACCATCGATTAGATTGACAAGGTACTTCTATATTGGTACTCACCTTGATTTTGGCCTACCCGCCAGCTATTTAATTTGTGCTATTCCTCAAGTCCAAAATCTGATAAGTTAATTAAGAGGAGCATGATAAAGTATATATCAAACAATAGAAAATTATCATGATGTTTTCTCTAAGACAGATGCTAACTATGGTCACATGAAAGACTGGATACATAGTAGCAATGTTGGAAATTCAATCCATATATACTTGAAGCCGTTTAGGAAGTTGGAGGTAGAGGAGCAATACATTATGACCAAGCTCAAGCAATTTAGTAGAACTACTGCTTACTTGTGCCCTCACAGAGTCCATGGTCCTCTCCACTGTTACTCATAAAGAAGAACATAGGTCACAGAATAGTGATGGATGACAGAAAGCTAAACAGCTTTACTAAGAAAAACGGTATCTGATTCCCATAGATTGATGATTCTCTGGCCTGACTCTCTGGCTCAATTAAATCTCCACAATGGACCTTGACAGCGGTTATTGGCAGATGGATCTATCGCCTTAAGACTAAGAAAAATTTGCGTCAATATGCACAGAAAGATTATTTGAACCTACCTGGCTCCCTCAGGGATTATGCAACGCCCCCACCTCATTCCAATGGCGATGGATCACAACATGAAAGATCTTAAATTCAGCTGTGTGATTTTTAATTAAATGATAAAACAGTGCTTTAAATATTTTCACCAAATATCTAGACCACTTCAAGGCAGTGTTCCAACGACTGATAGAGAGTCATATCAAACAAAAACCTGCAAAGTGTACCATTTTCTAGCAGGACTTGGAAAATCTAGGACAGCATAACATGGGAATAAATTCAACCCTTGTATGGTAGAAGTTGAGCAATCTCCAAGATGCCTGAGCTGAAGAGCCTTTGAGACATACAGGTATTTTTAGAAATAATGGGATAAACCATCAATTTATCCCTAACTTTTCTAACTCGCTGGACCTCTTGTCCAACTTCTTGCCAAAAGCACCCTTTTATTATGGGGCATTTAAAAATGATCTGCATTCAAGTCAATGAAGAGTTTGTTGAAGAGACGACCAATCTTATGACATCTGGACTATGGGAAGCATGCATCCTGTTCACTGACGCCTCCAACTTAGTTGTAGGTGCAACCTTTCTCAACAAGATGAGAAAGGCATTGACCAAATGGTGTCATATTATAGCAAACGCTTTATAAGGATAAGCAAGAAATAGCGTCATTGAAAAAATGCTTAACTGTTCTATCAGTATTGAAACATTTCCAGCCTTATTGTATGGTACAAACTTTAAAGTTGTGATAGACCACGCTTCCCTAAAGGTCTGCAAAACATGAAGATCTGACAGGAAGAATAAACAGATGGGCTTGCAAGCTTCAACACTATGACATGATTTTTGTCCAAAGAGTGGGAATAAAGCAGATGAATTTAGATGGACTGACTCAACTGCCCCTACTATATTTAGACAATAGTGAAGCTGAACGGTTACACGATCTACTAATGAAGCCAAACTCTTAGGAGGACGAAGATGAACCAGTTAGAAGATATTTAAATGAAGTGCTAAAAATATGGAGGTTTTTTTTCTAAATTACTTGAAGAAAGTCACAACTTGACTGGCTACCTTACTTACAACCTTTGGAACGGGTACCAGTTATTTTGAAAGCCCACAATACCTTAGGCCATGGAGGAGTCAGAAAAACTTATGAATGGATCAAAGATTGCTACTATTGGGAATTATTACTGGACTTTGTAATGGAAGTATTAGACGCTTGCATCACTTGTAAAAAGCAGACGCTGCATAAGGCTATGTTTAAATATCAGTCCATGACCCTTCAGCAGCCGCTTCATACCATCAGTTTAGACATCATAGTCAATTACCTGAATTCACAGGAGAAAATCAAAACATCTTTGTAGGTATCAAGCATTTCTTGAAGTGTTCCAAAGCAATCACCATTCCAGACAGACTGCTAGAGCTATTGCTAGCTTTTTTGTATCAAAACATATTTACTAGGCACTACTGTCTGAAGAACTACTATGTGATAATGGAAATAACTTTACTTAAAGAGCTGTGAGATTCTTATCCATGAGCATGAAAACTTAACAACTACTTTTAGCGCTTTAAACCCATCAACTAATTATTGTAGAAAAAATGAATGAAATTTTGGTAAAAACTATCTTTCACTTCAATATCAAAATCAAAGCCAAATTTGGTTTTTAAAAAAAACAAAAAACAGCTGCTTGATTGAGCTATACTTACAATGTCCATGCAGTTGATGCATGCTGCTCCAATATGGGGTGGTGGTGCGCTGTCCACTGCCATTTTTTAGCTGCCGCTAAAGCGCGCCTGGAATGGCTCAGCTAGCCCCTTAATGCTACCAGTCATTATGTTCCCCTCAGGAGTTGGCCCACCACCTCACAACACCCAGGCAGTACTCCAGAGCCCATTGGTGCTCCCCTGGAGTAATTTGCATTTCAGCCTTTGGGTCAAATATGGGAATCTCTTCACATATGCAAGTGCAGCCACCATCAAGATGGCCACAGTGGTCTTTTAAACCCACCAGTTTTATCAATTTCCGCTCCTTTAAGGGGTATTTTGACATCAGCTTCCATTCTGAAGCTGATGCAATGGCAGCAGCAAAGCTTCCATAAATTTTAAAAAATTTTTACTTCCCACGGTTCATACCCAGCTCCTGGATGAGGTCAATTTGATGGTCCAGTTTGCTGGGTTGCCTTCCCATCTCTCCCCTGAGTGCCTCCACCACAAACTCATGGAGGGTTTGGCTGTTTATGGCACAGACCCTGTGCTACTTTTTTGGTTCCCAATGGGGCATATCATTTGGCAGGGCCTCAAGCATTTGCAATGATCTGCCCTTTCCATAACGATACTAATCTCATGATTCCCCTTTGTATGGCAATCAGATCCACACCAGATCACCCCTTTTGGGCGTAGGTTGAGAATGGCCACACGATTTGCCCCTTGTGCTTTGAGTTAGATCATTTGAAGTGCAAGTGCCCCACAGTTTCCGCCTCCACCACTTCTGCTGCCCCTCCTTCTGGCATTGGCCCAACTGTGGACGTGCCCAAATTCTTCAAATGGGGCGTGATCCACCTGCCCCCAACCTTGGGAAATTCTGGCACTGCTTTGAAAGCAGCAGCCAATCAAAATTAAAAAAAATTTAATCAGTTTGACAGATTACGGAATCCTGAGTCAATGGCTGAAACAGTTTTGACTGAGCTGCCATGGTTGACTGTTTGCAGCCAATCAGGTTCAACCAACACACCAACTCCTGTGGCTGGGCCAGTGCTGGCTGATCTTAATTTATTTGAATGTTTTGAGTGGATTGATGAAAGCAACTGGCTGTTCAATGTGAAGCTAGTTTTCAGATTAGAGGAGCTTTTTTTATTAATCCTATTAATTTGTGCCCCCACCATTTTCACTCTAAAAACGGCTTCCTAAATTATAAAAATATAAATAAAATGGCGGTGGAAACTGCAGCCGCCCCCGCCAACACCTTTCTCTGCCAACGTCTCCATGGGGTGATGGAACCCTTAGTTGAAGGTATTCTTATTCCAAATTTCCCCTCCAATTTTGATGAAGATGAAAACTATGAAATTGAGGAGCTCACTTTTGGTAAAAGCTGTGCTTGCATCAAGGCGGAAAAATATTTCTATTTTTGACCCCAATTATCCCAAACCTGCCAGTGCATCGAGTCTATAATTTGTGTGCTGGCTCTCATCACTTTTTCTGAGCATCAACTTGCTCAATATGTTGAGGTGATGGATACCGCTGGCCTCAAAAACAAAGAAAACCCACAACTATACCTCCCTATGACCCATGTCTCTGATGCTCTCACCCCAATGCTGTCCACCATGGTCCGCCAGCTAAAGCGGGCGCTGTACAAAAAGCTTCCCCAAAGCCTCCTCACCTTCTGATTTGGCTTCATAGGCTGACACTTTAGGGGCTATATCAGTAATTTTTTAATTAATGATACCTTTATTTGGATCATTTGCAAATAAAGATGCGTGGCGGCTCCCCCTTTTGGGTTGGGCACCTCTAGTGATAAAAAATGAATGGAATGTTGGTTTCAATATAATGCAATATGACCACTACCAATCCATAACACTAGACTAATATCTCCTGAGTGCGTTAATGGCTTATTGGATAAATTTCCATAAAATTATCAAAATGTCTCCCTTCAAGGCCTTATATGTAACAGAACCTGAATACCAGCTTTATTAGCTCCTGAAGTTACCAGTGATAATACCAAAGAGCCTGAAATGTTTTAAGAAGATTAGACCAAAATATAGTAGAACTTCAGTCAGAGGCAATGATGAATCTAGTCAAGACAGTTACAAGAAAAGTCAAGCAGCAAATGCCACTCGCCAACCTTGACCTGACTTTGAGATTTTGGACTTAGTCCTATATTAGACAACACAATAGAACTCTGAGGAAGAAACTTTGAAACCATCTGGGATGGACCATATTCTATCACTTACAAACGTGGAGAAAAATAGTTTTATCAAGTCTCTAAAAACTGGAGTAAAAATTAATTGCATTCATAGTTAATTCTTTAAGTTTTAACAGCCCTTAGGGGCTCCTAGTGCAGGCAACTATTGCTGGATGAAGGCCTGGGGTACTGCCCCCCAACACACTAGGGCTGCGCAAATCTAAGCACCACTTAAAAATGCGAGCCCAATCGTGATTGGGAGTAGCTCACAGTACCCCCTAAACTGGCATATTCCCACCCTGTTTAAGTACTGGGCAGCTCGTCTGCATTAGCCAGGACAGGCGATATGCCTCTCATCCCCCTTGTGGGGGACAAGACCTGATGAGCCCCAGGTTTAAGGCCCCTGAGGTGGAGAAACTGAAGCCCTCCCCTTTGTCACCTGATTTTTTAGTGGAGTTATGCTCTCCAGCCCCTTTTTGTCCAGGAAGCCTTGGTGTCCTTTTGGATATGCTATCACTTTCTTGCATGATCTGTTTTACCACTAGATAGCTCAAGTCGACCAAACTGGCAGCTATCCAAGCTTCATGCCAGTTTTACAAACTGGTGAATTTATTGTAAGAAAGTGAACCAAAGTGAAGCCAACCAGGATTGCAGTCCATTATCCTGGGGTCTGCACCTGCGTAACCCCAGATTGTAAGAGGCCGTTTGACAGGCGCCATGCCCAACTTGTACCCCCCTTCTGCCCACATTCTTTTCTCAGGGGGTGGTAGACACCCACAAGAACAGGTTAGAACAGTCATCACTACCATACTGCACTATTTTCAGGCCACTAAAGGACCTGACCAACGTGCCTCTTTGGGTTTTGGTGTTAGATACTAACCCATGTTTCCATAGGCTTTTCCCAGTTTCACCATGCGGAGACCCCAGCCTACCCTAACTAGGTCACCTTCATAGTTAATTCCTGCAACAGTAATCACCCGCCAATATCCTTGAAGGGGGTGATATAAGATATTCTGATATTGGACATAATGGGAAGAATATCAACGTTTTGACTCCCCCAGTTGAATCCGCACCTAGACTTCAGAAGGAATTAGGATCAATTACCTCAATAGTTACCTGAAGAAATTGATAGTCAGAACATCTCTATTCAACTCTAGGAAAACTCCAATGGACCAAATCGAGCCTGAGATACCCTGAGATGAATTCATGCCTCATCAAAATAATGAATCATCAGAAGTTCAGAAGATAATTACTTAAAGTGGCACTTGAGGCAGCAAATTAAGATAAACATAAAAAGGGTAAGAAATAAAGAAGCTGATGTGGACATCATAAATGACATCCAGTCTCATCTGACTTGGGTATCTAAATCACAATTTTGAGCTATCAAAAATATGATACAAAGCATTGTATCATCTTAAATGCGTCGCATGACCTAGAGCCTCCCTAGAGATGTCATCCTCATTATTATGAATCCTTTTCCTTTTGGGGCTTATATTGTTAGTTACTACATATAAAACCTCTATTTTATACTATGATATATTTACATCCCTATTTCTATATCTCTTTTTGGTACATGATTTGATAAGTCCGTTTTGCTGTACTTACCATAGGATGGATACACTAGCTGATGGTACTTAAGCGGTGACTTGGCACCCTTTTAAGTAAAAATATTTGTCATGAAACTTAAGTATCTTAAGTATTAACGGTTGGGCTTTTTGGGCATAACACCATCGAGCTTAAAAATGGAAGCCCTACAATGGTAAAATTTCAGTCTTGAATGATGAATTTTAATTTTTTTAACTCTAAACCTGAAATGTGTCACCATCTCCTATATTCCTGAATATACTTCTACCTTTACACGTGGTATGCGCCTATACCTCATAATATCATTGAATCTCCTCAGTACTTCAATTAAAATTATTTTTATTCAATTGGTACTACAAATTTATATATTTTTCTATTACCATACATTTTATGTTCATTTGAAGATTTACAACAATAATGTAAGTAGTTGTGGCCCAGCATAGTTGCTATTGTGATCCTTCTGACGTTAAAGTGCCTAGTTATTGCCTTAAGAAGCAATTTTGCATGAAAGTCATCCAAAGAAAATTTTAATCTCAAATCAACTATATACCATATGTTTGACTTGAGAGGGCAGGTGTAAGTCTGGGGGAACGTCCCCTTTTCATAGATCAGGCGATTTTCCCATTCCCAAACAAGAAGGGTCCAAAGAGGGTGGCTGTACCCTTCATCAACCAGGGCAATCTCGCTCATGTGGTAGACAAGCACTGGGTAACAGCATTCCCTCTAAAGATTCCTCCCCTGGTACTGACCCTCACCTCTGCCAAACTTGTCTGCTTAATTGAGAAAATCTGCACCAAGATTACTGAATTAAGATGGAAAGTCCAAAACCAATGGGAATAAAGCGCAACAATTGGAAAAACCAATACTTGGAAAGAGACAGTGAGAGAAAGATTGGCTGGAATTGCAGATGACATTGAGCCTTCAGTGATATGATTGCTACTGCCAAATTCCCTTCAATATTATTGGGGATTGTCACTGATAGTTTATAACCCCTAGATAAAAAGTTGGAAGTTGCGCCTGACACAATTCATTTGGCCAAATGAATGCTCCAGCAACTGGGCATGGGCAGGTTGCCCATCCAAACCCATTTCCAACAAATTGGGACTGCCCCTATGTGGAGTGGTCCTGGGGAATTCCTGTTGCTCATCAGGCCAGACGTCATCATGCCAACTGATGTAAATGCAGTTGAGCATTGGTCCAGGCATTTGAGGATAAACTGATAGCAACTTGGCCTGCCACTGAATCCTTCAATGTTGGTTCCAATCAAAATTATCTGCCCCCTTCCCAAAAAATTCGCTGGGTTAGGTCAAATTTAAGTGACCCAATCCCTACTTTGACCCATTACCAATTAAACATTATTTAATCAGTTACATCACACTGAGAAGATTGTTGGTCAATTTTCTTTATCTAATTTTCCAAAAACCTTGACCCAATTCTAGTTTTTATGCTTGAAACCAAACCGCCCTTTCCACCAGTATTCTAACAACCTTCAGGGTTTATGGCCACGTTCACCAGGTATTTTGCTAGGAGTCTTGATATGATTATGGCTCATGGGTATTTAATGGCGGAACTCATTCCTAGTTCCATAACCATCATACCAGCAGCATTGTCCTTGGCATTCAGGTTTGCCGTTTGGGTGCTTCAGCACTTAAGCTGGCAGGCCAGTCTAAAAATAACTTGCTGTTTTTCTGCCAGCAGGTCATCTGAAGCTTTCAGGGAAAGTATAATTATTATTTAGGACTTGGTCACTTAGAGGCCAGAGGCTCTGAGAAAGATAGAGGATTATTGGAACTTGGCTATATATATAGACAAGATATTTTAAAAAATATTTCTTATCTAGGGAATTAGCTACATTTGGTTCAGAGGTCCCAATAATGATAGTCATTAGTTTAGGGACTTACTCAAACTTGGTTTAAAGGCCCAACTATGAGCTTTACTAGAAGAGACTTAACATTCTAGATAAAAGAGAAAAGTTGGTTTGTATGTTTAATGCTTATTGATTTTTTAAAAAGCCTGTTGTAAAGCAAATGAATTGTTATTTCTGTTAGGAAGAATTTGCTAATTCTATATGATAAGGATCACTTTGGAAGCTAATTATCCCACTTAGTTTAGTTAGGAATTTAACATTATGAATTGAGATCATTTGATGCTATATAACTTAAAGCTTATAATGGCATTAAGCCTCTGGCCTGACAAAGCGTATTTTGAAAACATACTAAATATAGATTTAGGATGAGTAAAAATGGTGGAAAAATCGAAAGCATTAAGTTGAGGCTTTAACCACATTAGAAAAGTCCAAAAGAGCCTTTCCAAGGCTCAAATAGGATGATTATTGCGTTGCCTAGGGTGGATAATCTCTTCATAGTTGTAAAATTCCAAAGTTGAGATATAGACTATATTGACTGTAACTTATATTGGCAGTCACCAGTGTGGCAAAGCATATAAAATTAATTTTGATTTTGCTATCCTTGTCAAGTTTTGTCTTGAAGAAATGTAGATCCCAAAATATAGCTATTTCACCCATTTATGAACTGCAAGCTTAGTATCAGAATTAGAAATGAAGTGCAAATATAAGATTAAAAAGTGGTTTATGCCATTTGACTAAAAGTTATTTTCATAATTAGGTTAGACTTACGATTTTTTTATCCATAGAAAATAGTTTTATCTTTTTTAAAATAGAAGTTTGCTGCCTTAATGGAAATTTAGTTTGACTGGAAGGCATTGGTTCAGTAGCACTGGAATAATCATCAAAGTAGTAAAGGAGATTACCCCAGATGCTTTGTTAAACTGATAGATGGGCGATGGTAGGAGATTTTATATGCAATTTCTTAAGTGATTTATAAAGTTGATCAGGTGGACACTTCTTAAAATTTTTATGTCAAGTTTTGTCAATGGATTTAATTCTTTAATGTTGATGGGAAGAATAAAAATGGTCGTTAAAGTAAAGAATCTACTTAATAAAACACATTCACTGATTTACTGAAATACTGACACTGATGTAATGAATGAATGAGATTTGAAACCTTCAAATCTGATAGGTTCAATCTATTTGGGTTAGTGGGTAATAATTGGCGATTTTTATAAAATCTGAAACTATTGAGTCTGATAGGTTCAATCTATTTAGGCAAGTGGGTGAGAATTGGCAAAAATTTCTCATAATTCACCAAATTGCTCAACTGAACTAATCGAGTTTGATAAATCAATCTATTTAGCAAGTGGGTGAGAATTGGCGAATATATTGAATAATTTACCAAATTATTCACCTGAAAATAAACAAAAATTAATATTAGAGTTTAAGTAGATTAAGTAAAGAGGATAATCAGCTTACCAGCCACTCATACTAAAAGCTTTGCTGTTGCCCTCATGGCTCAAGATTAGTGTTGGCACAGCCTATAGGCTGCAATGTGAGCTTATCATCTGATAAACTTTAGATACTATAGAGAAGCATGGGTATATGGATGTTAATTTATATTTAATTTTAAAAACCTGCCTAGTTTGGTTCGCTTAATTAATAAATACTTTTGGCAAGTTAAGTAGAAGTTGACTTTAGTAGTTTGGAAGATATGTCACATACTCAATGATTTAAAGTAAGAGTGATGTTTTAGGTAGCAGGTTGGTGTTATTTGATTAATTTAATAGGTTTATTTTGTTTGTCCAAGTGATTGATGGCTTTTGTTGAATCAATAGGACATATTTTAGTTTAGAGGGGTGATTAGTTATTGATTAATTTAATAAGTTCAGTTAGGTTTATCTGAGTGGTTGGTGGTTTTTAGTCGATTCAATTAAGCAATTAGATTTGGCTGAGTAGTTTTGTATAGCTTTACATATAAAACCTTAATTAATAAATTTAAATATCTGAAATTCTATAGGCACCATTTCTAATCGCATGTATTCCACTAGTAATATATAAAATATTTAAAATAAATTAAAATGGTAATAATGATTTAGTTTTATTCAAAGAATATTTGGCTTGGCTGGCCTGAGCAACTCCCCCAGAACTCCAAAGAATCCTGTTGAAGGAGGTAAATTGGTAGAAACAACTTTAAAGTAGCTGTTTTTAGTGACTTATATTGATTTTCCTGGGACTTGACAAGGAATTTACATCATATACAGATGCATTTAGATTGGGTAGATCAAGGCCATCTTTGGTACAATAATGGGACTCAGCGAGGAACAGTGCATCAGATGCAGAGGAATCTGTTTCAGCTGATCAAAGTTCAACTTTGTGGAAGCAGTGAGCTTCTTCTTGGGAAAGTAAATTGGTAGCAGCCGCTTATATTCAGCTGGCTAAATGCATCAATGTAACAGTGGTTGGCCTTAGCACAAGTAAAACATGTCACTGTGGCCTTTAATTTGGTCATTTTAAGTAACTTTTTTTTGTTTTGGCCATATGCGGCAAAGGTAAAAGTTTCAACAGTGGTTGCTTTAGCACATCTATTCTTTATAACTTGTTGGGCTATTGTTGGTCTTTGACAGTGACATGTGGATTTCTAGCTTAAACGAGCCCAAATTTAATTTGCTTGATCCTGGTTTCTTCAGTCATAAGATAATACCAACAACTCTTTTCTAAAGCTGCAATAAGCTTTATTAATAGTCCTCTTGGCATCTTCAATATTTTCTTGAGTCTCATAAAATGTTTCTCAGCCAATTGATCTTCTCAAATTCTTGCCTTAAATTAAGCTGAACTCCCAAGAGGTAATTTTAGGAATATCTTCTACTAGACTAAGCTTCTTGTCTTAAAAAGCAGCTATAATAAGACCATTCAACTTTTCAGGTCTTATCAGATATAGAATTTGTTCAGATTTTCAAGGACTATATTGATAAAATCTTTTAGTGTTAGCCATAGCATCCTCATAAGTTTTTGCTCATTTAAAAGAGATATTATAAAAATACTCCCTAAAGAAAAAGACACATGACATAACTGATCCATTTTAAATAGATATATGCCAAAAGTAAGTGTAATTATTTTTATCTTGGACGGGACCTGGCAGTAAGCATCAGTTGTTGGACTTGAGGGCAGATCATATTAAGGTCAACCCTAGAAAGCTTTTAGGGTTAAATGATAAAGTTTAAATAGAACGATTATATAAAGGCAAGAGGTTCAAAACAAGTAAGAGGTTTATTAAAACTTGACTATATAGAGGCCAGAGGTTTTAAAAAAATGTTTCTTATTTATGGAATTAATCATACATGAATCAAAAGTCCCTAAAAAAGATAGCCATTAGTTTAGAATCATAACCATACTTAGTTTATAGGTCCCATTAATGAGCTTTATAATGGAGCCTTACAATAAAGTAAAAGCATTGTGTTAGATTATTTGATAAAATGCTTAGTGCTTTTTAAAGTGCCTGTTGGAAAGCAAAATGATAATATTTTAGCTAGAGAGAATCACCTAAGCTTATCAGAATAAGGTTACAATGGAGGAAATCTATCCCAATTTTCTATAATAATATAACATTTCTTAATATGATAGTTTAAAGCTATATACCTTAAAGCTAGTATTATTTTTGGGTCTTATTTCTGAAAAAGCCAACGAATAACTTAATCATAATAAAAATTCTAATTGAAGACCATTAAATTAATAAATATTTTGGAAGTCCAAAGTCAAGGCTTCATCCACACTAAGGCAACGATTACCTATAACTCATGTTTTCCAACTCAGGTACCTCCAAGTACCCAATAAATTATAATAAGCTTATTGCCAATAGCATAAAAGCAAGATTACTCATGCAATTGACTATGTAAGGGCTTTCCAATTAGAAGTGTCAGACAATTGCTGCCTCAACTTTGGCACAAAAAATGTCTTAGTGAAGAATAAGCCCAATTCAACAAATATGATTGGGCAATTATATGTCTGACCCCCTACTTCTATTAATTCAAATGGTAATAATGACAATATCGGCCAAAAGACCCTGGCCAATTCTTTGTGGAACCCTGCGAATTGGGGCAATACTTTGCCACCTACTAAAAAGGTAATAATTCTAAATCTAGTAGTCATATTACTCTGACCACATGGCCTATTCTGGGGCGCCCTCTGAATGGTTCTCCCCTCGCCATGGCCAGCTTCAAATCAGCACCTAAGTGGGGACCCCCCCTTTTATAGGCGTGGCAGAGGTCCCCCAGGGTGCAATTACTTTAGCAAAAGGTGATTGGTTAAAGTACATTAAATCATTACCACATGGGTACATTCTGCCAAACCATACCATACCATCCATTATTTCCTCTAAGTGGCCCCAATTTCACAAGCTCCAATAGTGTGATTTAACATATTACCTATTTTGGAAATTACCAAGCTTTCCACATGCCTACCTTCATATTTTCCTCTACCCTTAATACCATCTAAATATGGAATGGTCTGATATCAAGGGGATCAGTTTCTTTTCTAAACCTCGCTCTACTAACAAAAATTATAAAAACCAATTTTTAGTAGTGTTTATATATAAAATTTTACTAAATCCTTTATGAATCCAGCAGTGTAAGCACCAGCGAGCACAAATAAGCTATATTTAAAAGGAGCAATATTTTTAACTCTTCCACCAGTAAGGTAGTGGTAGAAAAACTAACTGTTTAGGTTGGAAGTATATGGGTAAAATAATTTTAAATTGACGTGCTCATCATGTGGTGGTATTTGATATTTTTTTGGAGACTAAGGATAAAAAGCCAGATTGTTTCATAGGCGATCATCATCTTGCTTATAGAGGTTTATGCCTAGCCTTATCTAGATACCTTGGACCTTAAAAGATAATTGTGCGTTTTTCAATACAGAGGTCAAAATAAAACATGTTAAACTTTAATGTTGATATATTTCATAAGCTAAAATAGCACTGGGTAACTAAGGCCAATATAAAGGGCAGGTAATGTTCATTTTTAGAAAGTGGAAGTTAAAGTAGAATTAACTCACTCAATCGTTCTATTGGTGTCTGATTGATAATAAACTGTGAATATTTAATTGGATCACATTAAGTTGTTCAACGCTTGCACCATATCTGACTGAAAGTTCTGTCCATTATCTGAGAAATTATTTTGGGACATTTATACTTGTTTTTTGATCTGATTATATAAGAAGGTTGCGGTAACCTTGGATGAATCTAGAGAAAGATATAGTCTTTAAATACTTATATATATGATTGTTGGCTAATAATATAATACAATGACCATTTAAAGCCCATAGAATGGGTCTTAAAGCATTGAAACTGACCATGTGGAAGATTTATAAGGAGATCTCTTGATGCTGGGGGCAAGATTAAGTCCAATTTGACTTTTTCATAATAATCAAGATTATAATACTTTATGTATCTTTGAAACTATTCCTTACATATAGAATTGATACTTTAGCCGCTGATATGTTTTTTAGCTCCTGCATGGACTACTTGCGAATGTCATTATAAGATGGTATTATTCTGATCATATGGCATATGTAGGGTAACCAGGTTCAGTACTAATTTAAAGATGAGGTCATTGCAAAATTGGGTGTTTGTTGACCATCTCTCCAACTCCTTTTGTACAAATAGTGGTTCTATCTTCTATAACTGGGGTTGGCCTATAAGTCCATAGAGTTGATCTCATCAGGTTCACTTAACATCAGTATGGGTAGCTAAAATAGGCAATTAGCATTCTGGTATATAGGACCTAATTGTTTTTACTCTAGAAAGTATGATTTTGGAGTTTGAGGACCCATAAATATAGGCTACTGGCAGGATTTTTGTCTGTTAGAGATATCTATGGAAGCATAATTAGTGAAAATGATAGGATGGGTTCCATATAAAAAAAGATCAAATTTTTTGATGGCTTTAATAAGGTAAGCACTCTCATTAGGTATTGATGTAGTTTTATTCAGTCTTTGTCAAAGGTTTCTTATGATAGGCAATGGGATGGTCTACCAATTTTGTCATGTTGAGACAGGATGTTCCTAAATGACCAGTCATATAACCTTAAACCAGATTTTGTATTAGAGGAGTTTTTCATCAATCCTCCAAAATTATTTCTCCACCATTTTTATCCTAAAATGGTTATCCCATTTACAAAAATATAAATAAAATGGCAGTCAAAGCTGCTGCAGTCCTGCTAACACCCTACTCTGCCAGCAACTCCTTGGGGCAATGGAACCCCTGGTTGAGGGTATTCCAATCCCCAATTTCCTTCATGATTTTGAGGAAGATACAACATATGAAATTTAGGAGCTCACTTTTGGTGCAATCCGTGCTTACATTGATGTAACAAAATCTTCTCTTTTTAACCACACTTATCCTGAAACCCACCGGTGCATCAAGTCTTTTACTTGTGTGCTGGCTCTCATCACTTTCGCTGAGCATCAACTTGCTTAATATGGTGAGACGATGGACACCGCTAGCCTCATTAACAAAGAAACCCCGCAACTATATTTCCTTATGCTTCATGTCGCTGATGCTCCAACCATAATGCTGTCTGACATGGTCCACCAGCTAAAGCGGGCGCTGAACAAAAGTTTCCCCAAAGCTTCCTCCCCTTCTGATATAGCTTCCTGGCTTTTAGCTTAGAAACCATACAATTTTTTTACTTTTAATGATTTTTTTGTTTGACCCATTCGCAAATAAAGATGCATGGCGGCTACCCCTTTTAGGTTGGGCACCACTAGTGCTAAAAAAAGAGACAAAGTGTTCCTATAGCAATATTATTAGTGGAATTACATTAAAATGTTTATATAAGGTAGAGTGAACAATAATTGGAAAATGGGTAGCTAGGCATGATATAGTGAAGTCTGTTGTTATTTCTCATTTAAAGTTCATTACTTTTTTAGCAGGTATACCAAGAGTTTAGCATCAGTTTGCAAAGAGATATATGATTTTTTGGTAGCATATAATCATATCTAAGAAAACTTGAATATCACAAAGCGAATTTAGGAGGTGTCATTTGATATATGGCAGTGACTTTATCATTCATTGGAAAAATTACCTCTTGCTTACCCTTAGACCTAGAAAGCCATTTCAATTTATATAAAACATTTCAAACCTTTATATTGAGGTTTGTCATACCCGCTGAAAGTCATCATTGAGGTAATCCAAATGGCAGTAAAGTTCCATGAGAAAATTGTTATATTATCGATTATGATAACATGCAGGATTATATTAGGTCCTCAAGTAATTTTCCATATCTCTGGAAAGTAAGAGATAAATTATGGCTCTATGGCATTCATGTAGGTTCTAGTAACTTTTGATTTAGATGATGGCGCATTTATCATGGTCTTTGGAGACAAATCAATCTGCTATTAGTCGCTTGCAAAGTAAGCATAGTAAATTATCTTGACCCAAGAAATAATCATAGGGAATTTTTATTCTAAGAAGAGGCAACTATCTTTCCTAATAATAGAATTTAGTTGTTGTTAATCCAACATGGCCTGATATCCTTCATCCTTAATAAAGATTAGTAGCAAAGGAGGGGTTATGAGCTTTATATGCTTAACTAGTCACAGCTCTAGTAGCTGCTTTAGCTTGAGATTCACTTGAGCTTCCTCCACTTTAAGCTTTTTTTATAAATAAAGGCTTTATTAAAAGCTAAATTTTAGTTCTGATGTGATTATATAATCCTGCTATTTTCTCATATTCGCCTATACTTTATATTAAGTATCCTCAAATTCCTCCAGCGTGGCTTCTACATCTTAGCGTTGCTTTGAAGCAAAAAGTCTATAATTTTGCTTTCCACTAATTCAATTGTTTGAGGGCATCTTAAGCCCAAAAGCTGAAGAGTTTTGAAGAAGCGAACACCCACAACTTGGTCAATTGGACAAAGCTTCACATTGGCAATAGTGGCATAATGTGGTACGTGGATAGTTTACTCAGTAAGGTTCCTTAGAAGTTCAGGATTAATTTTCTATTAGGATGATTATAAAATCCTGGGGCAGGGTAATAATTGATTTTTAGATGGGTTTAGTTTGACCAAAATATACTAAAGTATGATTATTAGGGGATATGAACTCAGATTGATATTAACTATGATGGTAAGCGGGGGAGGTATAGAAATAAAATAAGTAACATAAACGGAATCCCATATTTGGCATTAATATTATTGTGATGCAGACTTTTCTTAACTTCTATGATTTTATGCTCTACATGACATATAGCGGTAGGGTACAAAAAAGTCTTTATCTCTTTTTTGAGGTTACCTTATTTTTGAAAGGTAAATAAAATATATTTGTAACTTGATACTCTAAAAGGGAGAGATACTAACCCTTGTGGCAGATTGTACAGTTGAAATCCTCCTCAGTTTAAATTCAATAAGTAGCTGTAGTTACTATACTCCAGGTCTATAGAAGGAGAAGTTTTTAGAAGCTTCCTGAACCTAAAGGATAAGTCTAAGTAAGTTCTGATGGCTTTATCAAATTGAGCTTCAGAAGTTCCATATTTAGCTTCAAGTATCAAGTCTGAAGACAATTTGATTTTGTATGATCTAGAAAGAAGTAACATAGACTTGAGAGCCAATGTCTATAATGGCTAAAACTTTGATTTTGGTGATTACCACCTCTACTCAAGCAACAAAGGATCTAAATTGTGGTCTTACAGCCAACAGCGGTTGAAAGAAGATTGTAGCAAGTTTAACTGAGTCTTTGTGCAAGCCAATGAATTAGTGTTTTTTTAGTACTAGATGGTCCCAATGAATTAGTGTTTTGTTTTATAATTTTTGTCAGTCAGAGCATGGATCTCACTAGTAGAACTGACATTAATATATTGTTGGGCAATTGACTAATTTGAATACCAAGATATTTTTTAATTATTTAATGCCTTGAATATAGGAATACACGTCAGCTTATACTATATAAGCCAGTAAAAAGACATATGTATATAATAAAGGATTAGAAATTTGTGGCTTATAGTATATTCTAGCAAATATAGCCTCTCTTTAATTAGATCAATCTTTTGCTGCCTCACTTTAAAGACGTCATTATCATTTTTCATGGCATGGTTGTTGCTTTCACGGTAATCATGAAATTTCTTATAAGCAGCTTCCTTAGTAGATGCCACCACTAAAATGTGAGGGTGAGTCTTAGGTGCTGGGTAAGGAGATCTGACTGTCTTGAAAAGATTGAGGGAGCTTCTATAAGAGCCTCCTTGATGTTCAGCAGAGTGGTAAATTTTTTCTTAGCCTTGGTATACAACTGAATATTGGATAGGGGGCTAACTCATATAAGGCAGCATTAATGGCGTCATCCAAAGTGAGCCAATATCCTATGACTAGGATCTGAAAAGTGAGGTAGAAGCATTGTTATAACCTAAGTATGGACTCTCTTTAGCTTATATTTAATCTCATAAATGCCTGTTTTTTGGTTAGCCAAAGTCAAACCAATTATAGATTTTTCCTTGAGGTCGCTTTGGAATCTGCCAAAGTGTGACAATTCATCAAGTGTGGTACCATGATATCCTGGGCAGTCTGATTAAGGCAGTTGGATAGATGCTTAGCTTCTGGTGATTGGTAGCTTCCTCCAAG
The DNA here is from genome assembly GCA_022478985.1 of Massospora cicadina. NCBI lineage: Eukaryota > Fungi > Entomophthoromycota > Entomophthoromycetes > Entomophthorales > Entomophthoraceae > Massospora > Massospora cicadina. Next base: position 40,236 of record JAKSZP010003314.1, read on the forward strand.
GGATTCTCATAAACATACAATAAGTAAAAAATATCCTTTCACAGGTATGTATTTCTCCTTGAAATAAGACTTAAACAATCTTCTAGGGGAAGATGGTTAGTAACCACATTATTGATGTGGGGGGCATGTATTAGGTCTAAGAGAATTATATTTCTTTCTTAAATTCATGTGAAGTTGGATGACATCAACTTGGTGGCTCAAATCATTTACATCATCAATCATAAGGTCAATTTGCTCGTGGGCAGTGTTAAAGGAAGTCTTTAAGCAAAATTTGATTGAGTTGTCTTTGCTCATTTCTCAATTTGGAAATAATCACCTTGATTTTTAGTTAAAGCTGATTGGCATTAAACTTTTTGTTTTATACCCCTGCACAGAGATGGTTAAAGAGGATAAGTCTTCAATCTTACCATGGTGGGTCTGTTATAAAAGTTTAGCATCCAAGTATACACATCTTGGATAAGTCCACCTCCTCTAGTGAAACAGCCTGACTGTGCGTCAAACTGTTGCAATTCGGACAGCATGAAGTTATATCCATCTTCATTAATTATAGAACTAGTACTGGCTCAGTGGGTCAGATTTTCTAGTATTTACAGCTTTTTGGTGATTATGGGGCGTCCACTTCATCAGGGCTTTCAGGATGACCAGAAGATCACAGGGAATACAACACATCAATTTAGGTGGAATAAATTTTCAAAGTAATTAATTCAACCTACCAAAAGTCTCTTAAGGTACTTACCTACGATTAAAATTCAGCTGCACTGTGTTAATCTGGATCTAGGAAGATACACTTAGTTTTTCATGATGTGTATAATTATGGAGTCTACAAAACTTATTACTACTTCATTAAAGAGAGTTGATTAAAGCTGCCTATAATATATAAGTTGTCAGTCTCAAGTCTAACACGTTGTTTCCTCTATACTAAAAATGGAAAAGAGTTTTAATTTTCCACAAGTTGGGTGTGAAACATCTCAAACATTAAAATTTTTTCAAGCTGTAAATAGAAATTTTATTACAGGGAAGGCTGACCAGGGGATGGATACTTCCAAATAGACACCAAACAGCTAAGCAGACATCAGCGAGAGGAGGGCACCCCAGAGAAGCAAAATCTAACACCTGTTGCCAGCGGGAACGCCAATAGAAGGAAAGGGGTAACGTGTGCAGGGGCTTGCGCCACTATTGAGCACGTGTGGAGGAAGGGGTCTGATTTGATGAACCAAACTGGCAACCAGGAGGAGACCAACTGGCGGCGACATGGTGGAAGGTATCCAAACATCCATTCTTGAAAGTGGTCTTCTAAGTGCGACCAAAAATGGTGTAAAGCCTCTCAGAGGGTGGAGGTGGAGCCAGAGATGGAATCCAAAACCACCGTGTGGATAGTCCACATAGCAATTGCGACCACCCAGGCATGGAGGGAGGGCGGGATAGGGGAGTCCATGGGTAAAGTAAACATTTCCTTATATAGGCTGAAAGGCAGTGCCTGATCCTGGCGAAACAGACGTTGTACCTCACTCCATATCACTTTAGATGGAGTGCACTCTTCCAGGCGGTGAACCAGCGTCCCATACTGGCCACACACAACACAGGACGAGTGCAAAGCGTTAGAGCAGTCAGAAGTATGGTATACCTGTCTCAAGCAGCGCCACACATGGGAACAAATATGTGGCTGCAGAAGAGGGTGGTGGGCATACTTCCAAATGGGTTTCTGGGTATCAAGGGGTTAGGGGATGTCCATCATGTCCAGGTAGTTCACTCTGGCCATGGTAGGGGGTCTCATGGGTATCACTCCATTCATAATGGGAAGCCCTTGTACTTCCTGGGTGAACCGAGGAGAGGGGCATCCCCTCTGGGTGGCGTGCCCACATATGTGAATTCTCCACTCAGCCCTCCGCATGGAGAGGAGGATCCTTTTGAAGTGGGGCGACGTCCCATGTGGGCCCGCTGCAGTAGGATGTGAAGCCAGGTACTTTAGCAGAGAGTTGGGATGGGAAATATTGGTGAGGCTCAGGGCGCGGGAGAAGTTGGAGCGGGCTGCGCAGGACCAGTGCTGGGCAGAAAGTATAGGATTAGTAACTGCA